>OLKM01002035.1:0-36831 GCA_900291075.1 Melanogrammus aeglefinus | reverse complement strand
GTGCTGCTATGGGAGATAAACATGCTCACACTGGAGCCCAGAGGCAGAGGGTCATTAACGGCACTACACACACACATACACACAGCGATACGTACTGCTATGAGAAGAGACACACAACACACACACAGACGACCCAGAGGCAGACAAACATACAACACCGACGCAGACACATACACACGCACACACACACACACACACACACAACACGCAAACACACACATGCATACATGCACCATACACCAACACACGCACAACACAACACACACACAACACCACACACACACACACACACACACGAAACACACACACATACTGCACACACACACACACACACGGCACAACAGACACACACACACACACACATCGCACACGCACCACACACACACACAACACACACAACACACCCATGCACACACTGCACACACACACACACACACATGGCACACACACACAACACAGCACACACACACGCGCACACACACACAAACGACACACAACACCAACACACATGCACACGCACCACGCACACACATGTGCGTATGTACTACACATGTATGTGTTTGAGCACGTGTATGTGTCTGTGCATGCACGTGTATGTGTCTGCGTGCACGTGTGTGTGTATGTGTGTCAGTGATGCATCGTCTATTTTTGCCTGGTGCTGCTATGGGAGATAAACATGCTCACTAGGAGCCCAGAGGCAGAGGGTCATTACGGCACACACACACACACACACACACACACACACACACACACACAACACACACAACACACACACACACACACACACACACACACACACACACACACACACACACACACACACACACACACACACACACACACACACACAACAGACACAACCACACACACACACACATACACACACTGTCTCATTTTCGATTGATTTCTCCTGTCCCTCATTTTCTCGAAACTGCCATCTATCTCTTTCCATATATACTTCTTTCTCTCTGTCTCTCACTCACTCTCTTTCAATGTGCCCTTCTCGCTCTCTCTCTCTCTCTCTCTCTCTCTCTCTCTCTCTCTCTCTCTCTCTCTCTCTCTCTCCTCTCTCTCTCTCTCTCTCTCTCTCTCTCTCTCTCTCTCTCTCTCTCTCTCTCTGTTAATCACTACAGACAGTATTGATTAAAAATGCAAAGCCCACCTGGAGACAGGGACACAGAGGACACAGGAGAGAGAGGAGAGTGCACGCAGAAGCATGCACGAGTCTCTCTCCCTCCCTCCCTCCCTCCCTCTCTCTTAGGCACACACGTATTCACGCTCACAAACACACACACAAACACATTGATTCCATCCATTACGAGAAGAATTCACTTAACATCAAAAAGATCACGCAGCTCACATAGAATTAGATAAACTGTGTCAGTTTGTGTACACGTATGGGTATATTCAATGTAGTACAATTCCATTGTTTTGCATGGGTCCAATCGAATGTGACGTGCATGGAGTTCAGCCCATGTGTTCACTGATCAATACATTAACAAGCCAGTACAAACCAGAACCTGCCAGGCGCAGTCCACGCACACGGCACCAAGGTGGCAGAGGCTTCGCAGTTAAATGTCACACACTGTTCTCAGAGCTGCAGGTTTGCCTGATTATTTCACAGCCTCATCATCCTAATAGCTCTCTCTCTCTGTCTCTGTCTCTGTCTCTCTCTCTCTCTCTCTCTCATATATGTGTGTATATATATATACATAATTATATACACATATATAATCCCAAACAGTACACCAAGTCAGCTTTCACGTGCGATATCTCTCACCATTTATAACAAGAGTCTTTTTTTAAAGAAGTCTCAGAACAAAAGGTCACCATAGCATAACAAGCAAAAGAAGGACACACCAGTGACAGAGTGATTCTGTGAATGGCTGAGGTTCCATGCCTCAACTCAATGCACGGCACTTTCTGTCGCTCCTGGTCCCTGTCTCAGTTGAACACACACAAACGCACTTTGTCTTCACATCCAGTGATACGTCAACCATCTCTCTGAATCCTGCCGCAGCTTCATATTGCTGGGAGACAAGAGGAATGCCTGCGCTCACATTGGGAGACTGACTGGGCTAACACGCGCAAACACTCACACACAACTGTAGAGGAGAGTCCACAGGCATGCATGGATTCACCCATGCACATGTGCGTTCACGCACACATTCACATACACTATAAACAAATAAAGACTTCCACCAAATGTACATTGCTGAAGAAAAACAACAACAAATACAAAAAAAAATACAGATTCATTATTCAAATGAACATGCTTCTGCCTTTCAGTAAAAGTATTAATATGATTAAACGGTTCTAGTGGTCATACTTGAGTCTGTTTATCTAATTAACTCTGTGCCTTCCTTTTGTCTTGAGGCATCTCTCTCTCTCTCCCTGTCTCTCTCTCCCCCTCTCTCCCTCTCTCTCTCTCTCTCTCTCTCTCTCTCTCTCTCTCTCTCTCTCTCTCTCTCTCTCTCTCTCTCTCTCTCTCTCTCTCTCTCTCTCTCTCTCTCTCTCTCTCTCTCTCTCTCTCTCTCTCCCTCTCTCTCTCTCTCTCCCTCTCTCTCCCTGTCTCTCTCTCTCTCTCTCTCTCCTCTCTCTCTCTCTCTCTCTCTCCCACACTTTCCCTCTCCCTCCCGCTCTCCCTCTCACTCTGCCTCCTATGTTTTCCACACTTACCTTTTGTCTTCTCTCTCTCTCTCTGCGCCCGCGTCGTGCACGCACCAAATCCTCGCTCTGGCGGCGTGCGGCTCGCCCCCCCTTCCTTCTCCTCGTTCAAAACAGGGACCACAGCGACCCGCTGGTCCGCAACACCGACGCAAAGTGAGTCTGCCACATGGAGACGGAGAGACAAAGTGAGGGGAGCTGGCGGCGGGCAAATTGGATGATGAGGAAGATGATGAAGGGAGGGAGAAAGGAGGAGGAGGAGGAGGAGGCTCTAGGGTGGCAGCTCTGAACTGCGCTGGTATGAATATGACGCAGAGACAGCCGCCAGAGTCTCTCCTCCTCACTGATCCTCTCCTCCGCTCTCCAGCCCCATCCCTCCGTTCCAACAGGGAGACGGAGCGAGAGAGAGATGGAGCGAGAGAGAGAGAGGGCACTGTATCCATGGCAACGCCAGAGCAGTGGTAGCAATAGCTATTAGGGAGTATGAAGGTGTACAGTGCTGGTTCATCCACCTACTGTTATTCACTGTCTGTGTTTCCACACAAACACACACCCGCGCACACATGTGTGAACGTTAGCACACCCAGTCCTACACACACACACACACACACACACACACACACACACACACACACACACACACACACACACACACACACACACACACACACACACACACACACACACACACACACACATAAAATGAAAGCTGTGTAAGCCATTAACTTCTACAAGGGTGTTCCTTCGCTTTGTGTGGACAGAGATGTAAGGGCAGGCTTTGGATGTTATCCGTGACGGAAGCATAAGGGAACACAAAAATAATCAAACTGCCCCCCTGGATGGTGAATGTATGCTCTTAAGAATATTCTAGTAAAAGGGAGAGACATCCACGTAGTGATGAACCCGTGATCTCGTTCCCGTAGTGTTTGTTGGGCCGTGGATTAGAGTCCACTCTCTGCATGATACAGGAAAAGGTCAGCAGCACAAATCCACTGTTAACAGAACGGATGTGCAGGGGTCAGTCAAGGTGAGGCTGCCTTCATAAGATGGAAATGGCTGCCTCAGACAGTTTAGCACCAGACAGCAACCATCTGGAAATGAAGGCGGTATTTTTCTACTTACCGAAATTGCTGTGCTCTTAATACAAATCAATCAATAGGATGATTCATGGAACAAAGGTTATCAAATCCTTTGGCTGATTATTTGAATGAATGGACTTCCACTAGCTCACTTAAGGAAGATTGGATATATGCCAGGGAAACCCATTCAGGCCATTTCCCTGCCCTGGGACCACAAAGAATCTGTTCGATCAATTTGATATCTGATCCCTGCAAAGACCTCAAAAGATTTGAAGCCTAAATGTTGTCCATTTTTAACTTATAATATAGGTGATAGAAACAATTTGGATGGACTTTTTTTTAGCTAATGAATAAGTCATAGTAGGCCTACCATCTTGGAAAGGGAAACAAAAAATACAGTCACCAAATTACTTAAATAGAAGTAGACCTATAACTTAAGACATACTGACTAGTTTATATTACAGGTTATAAACTATGTATATTATGCATTCAAGTACATGTATTTATATATGCTTTATATGTTTGCTTATTGTCCCCATTCCAGGCCCATGTATTCACTTCGTGACCCCTCCCAAATATGGAAGGCAGCCTTAAGAGTTGAAGCACGCCTAGTGCAAAACTATCTTTTGCATAGGGGGAACCTCGTTATTTCAAAAAGTAATATGAGTTGCATTTTAACGTTATTTTGCACACATGACTGTGATGACACAAATCATAACAAGCAAAATACAGTTCATGCTCGCGGGCTTTGGTTAACTCCAGGGTCGCACCGGGTTTCACGAGGCGAAGCGTCTTCCCCTGGCGTCATTTTGCGTCATTTTGCCGGGAATGGGAGAGACCACGTGTCTGCATCCCAGCGTGCTCTTCCTGTGAGCGGTGCATGCTTTCAGACTGGGCTCGTGGGCCATTGGGCTAGTGACTGTGGGCAGGGCTGGCGAGCACTTGTAAGATGGCGGTTCGGTGGAGAGCAGGCGAGGAAATATTAACAGCCTGCAATTTGGATTATTTCGCTACTGATGCACTACACGAGGTAAATGGAAACTATAAAACAGCGTAATTGAAAGACGCAATGCTTTGGTTTAGCCTGATGTCGTTAACGGAGTTGACTGCATTGTGTCCGATGTCTGGACTGCGCATGGGGAAAAGTGACACGTGGATACCATCCCGGTGTTTTTAGAAAACTATTTAGTTCAGTGTGCTTATGCCACGACAAAATGTGCTTGTTAAATTGGTTTGATGACAACATACGCTGGATGTATAGCATCAATGTAGTAAGCGATGCCTCCGTTTAACCTTAATCGATGACTGGTAATGCCGGTTTAGCACGTTGGGATGGATGGCTGATGGGTAGCAGGGCAGTGTCTGAATTCTTATCTTTTTATTATTCCTTTTCACTTTGACGATTTTATTGACAGTTGAATTATATTGTTTATTTGTGCTCACCATGCATTTATAAATGTCATAGTTATTACAGGGTTATTTATTGCTGCTAGAGTAGTTTGCCTTCTAAGGCGTATGTGCCTGGTTCTTGAAACGTGGGCACTTTTTTTTCAATCAGAGCTTATAATGAACCCATGGAACTGCAAAATACAGAAAAGGAGCCACAAAGTTTAGTAAGCATGTTAAAATGGACTTGGACCATAAAGGCCTACCAGTGGCCGGGCACAGCGATGTGTCCGGCAGTACCCAAACATGCTCACTGCAGCAGCACCAGATAGGCCCATATGTTTGCAACTTGTGCTGCACTCAATTTAACCTGCTGATATTGAATGTCAGTTGGTGTGTCTGGGTGATTGGCCACTGTATTGTGTCTCGATCGTACAAATAGCGATAATCGCGTATTGTAGGAGTGCCATTTATGTTCTCCATCTGCATTTCCCAAGCTGTGGCGAGTCACATGTCTCTTGCTTTAACGTTACACAGCGCACCGGAAATTCAACACAATTGTCATCCAGTGGTGTTACAATCTATGCATATACATGCACATCGTGTATATGAATGGAGAGATCCCTTTGCTATTTTTTGGAGGTTCGTAATGCACACGTGAGGGATTAGATGGAGGGGACCCGGAAACGCTGGCTGGTTTGTTGTAGTGCAACACGTGGGTTCCACGCTGGAGCGTAGCCTACAACAAATATGTCTGCGCACAGTACATGTACGGGCGTAGACACGTGGTTCACAGTATTTAGTATCGCAACCAACTGCCCTTATTAGTTTGAAATGTTGAACCAATAGCGACAATGTGGGTTGTCAGGTCCATAGTGTTACTATTCTAAAAAAACAAAAACCAATAGTATGAAAACGTAGCCATCCCCACGTGTCAACGAATAGCGTGTTGTTTAAAGCATGCACCATTTTGTTTAAACTGAATAACATGCTTTTTGACAACTAACTTGTCTACAGAAGGGTACATGCCTATTTAAATGTGTACAATTGGCCTAGCATACATTGGCCAGTGAGATTTGGCATACCTGTTTTTTGTTACTAAATATGTTCTGATTTGCATTCAATTTGAAAGATGTTGCATTTTGTAATGCTGGTTAGATCAGAAACGGCCCTTCCCCGCCCCTCTGAAGATTCATTTCTACAACAACACTTTAGTAAATGTCTAGCATTCTAACCTACTTGGAGTTCACCTGTTCCCTAACATTTTTTTATGACCAGTTCTGGAATCAGTAATGCCTACTGGCTGGTTTTCAGATGATTAACGATGGTTATGAATGGGGTCCAGCATTAAATGCGGTTTCAAAATGAATTTTTGGTCAAATGTGTTCTCTGTAGGATGTGGATCTGGACACTGGCGACACCTTGGAGGCCTTTGAAGGGTGTTTAGGCCCGTCAATCCTTTCCATGTTCGAAGATGTTCCAACAGGAGAGGCAAGACCTTTTTAATTACACATGAATTTTCAATGCGCTGCAAGGGTTCACATATTTTCCCCACTTTAAGAGCCTCTCATCTTATTTAATTTACATCCTTATTTGATTCACACATATACACTACTCATATTTCACATATATACTCACTGACAGTGTGCAGCTATGTTAGGTTCTGTGTTTACAACACACTCAAAAAAGTGAGCATAATGCATTACGCTGACCGCCGTTTAAATGGCTTGAGATCCACTAATTTCCGCTTTGTCTGAGCAGGTGAAGGGTCTTGACGATGAGAGCGAGGCGACGCTGCTGACCGCCCTGACAGAGATCCTGGACAACGTGGACGACGAGACCCTGTCTCCATTCGACGTGCTCCCAGACTCCGACCTGCTGTCGGGTCAAAGGCCCAGGGAGCACTCTCCGGTAAGTTCTCAGCTGTTGCCAGAGATCTGCACACACAGCGCTGTCGGATTCCGGCTAACGACCGCACCATGCAGTATGTCCAGGGCATTAGTCTTCCATTAATGACCGCTGCCTCCTCCTCCTCCTCACAGCTGCGGAGACTGCTGTGTCTGTCCCGCTCTCCCCCTGAGAAGGACCCAATCTGCAACATGAGAACATTGTCATCTGGCAAGGTAGGTTTTTCATAGACTCAGTCAGTCGTTTTGGTAAGCTGCAGTCGACGGCTAGCTTCCGGTTTCTAACGGGATCTCTCCTCTCTGCTCTCAGAGCCTCCCCAGGCCCCCAGCCGGCTCGGTTCAGCGGAGTGACGGTGAGGAGGAGGAGGACGGCTCCCTCACGCAGAGTCCGACCAGGCTGCTCTCCTCTCCGGACCAGGAGCTGCTGGACTGGGGCGGGCTGTCTCTCCCACTGCCCTTCTCTATTGAGTCGGAGGACGACACGGAGGGGCTCTCTGTGAGCCTGGGAGACCTGGTCAGGCACATGCACCCCTACTGCATGGCTGTGTGTGTGGACAACGGAGAGGGGGAGCAGATGCTGCCCGAAGGAGGGATCCTGCTGGAAGTGGTGGACCAGGGGGAACACGGGGAGCCCATCCTGGCCATTCCAGACCTGGGCCTGCCTCTGCCGCTGCTGCAGAACACGTTAGAGCTGGAGCAACACGTTCCAGACGAATCCGACCGGGCTGCGAACGAAAGCTGTGAGGAGATTGTTGTTGACGACACGACCACCACCGGCGCGGAAATGAAAGCTGAGATCATCGCCGCGTCGGTCCTGAACAGGGAGAAAGCCAATTGTGAGCGGAATAAGAAACACAAAGTGCCCAGGATAAAGGAGATCAGGGAGAAAAGCCCACCCAGGAGGAAAAAGGACGGGAAGGTTCAAACTCGGCCTGAGCTGGTTGAAGGGAGAATACTCCGCAGCGCTGTTTCAAGGAGCGCAGCCGACGAGTTGCCACAAAAACTCAAAAAAACAATAAAAGTAAAGAAAAGTGTGCCACTTGTTACCGATGTCTCGGGTTCGACCTGCACCTCTCCCAAGCATAAGAAGAGCCTCGACGCATGCCAGAAACGCACAGAAGTCACCAAACTGTCTCTGCCCGGGGAGAATCGAGTTAATAAAAAAGCAGTGAGTGCCCGAAAATCAGTCCCAGTAAGGGCATCCCCTGTCAGAAGCCCACCTAGCCGTCCAATCCCCACGGTCTCTCTCGTTCACCCCAGTGGAGGACACCAGCAAGGCGGCGTCCCCGACCAAACAGGAAGTCTTACCTCCAGCTGTCCCCGCAGCGCAGCCCATCCCCGGTGTCGTTCCCGTGTCGACGGATAGCTGCTCCTCTGCTGATGCTCCTGCCCCACCTGAAGCGTTACAAACCAACAGCACGGAAGATCGGCCTGATGCCCGTGAAGGCAAAGACCAAGTCCCTGTTGCTGCTGCTCCAGAGCCTAAACCCAAGTCCCTGAGCCTGGCCGAGTACCGCCGGCTCCGGCAGCAGAAGAAGCCCGCTCCCATCGAGAAGCAGGAGGGCAACAGCACCAGGTGGCCCAGCCTCCAGGAACCCCCCAAAGAGCTGCCCCCCATCCCCTGCCTGCCCGACCCGAGCCCCAAGGAGACCCGCCGCCCGGCCCCCGCCTCAGGGAAGAAGGAGGTGGAGGAGGTGAAGCCTGCGTGGCAGCCCACGGGGCCCGGCGCGCCCCCTACACCCGAGGCGCTGCTCGCACCGCCCGCCTACATGGTGGCGTCCTCCACCAAGGCCGGGGCCGCCACCCTGATCTTCAAACGGCAACAACAATCGGTACCCCAGCTGCATTCTGGCTCCAAAGCTGCTGCCCCACAGCACAGTGCTGCTGCCGCCGGCCCCAGTCCCGTGAAGAGCTCCTCTCCGGGTCCGCAGCCCAACGCATCACCTGAGAAGCCTCGTGTGCCTCCGAACCTTGTCCCTACCCCAACGTCTTGCTCCAAACCCTCAGAGAGCAAGCCTGTAAGGCCCCCATCTCAGTCTGTAGCTCCTAGCAGCTTGGCTGGCAGTGCAATGCCCGCCAAGGCCACTGCAGAGTCCCTTAGGACCCTCGCTGCTCCCATGTCTGCCAATATTGCCGCCAATGCACACGTGGGGCCTCAGACGACCGCTGCTACCTCAGTGAGTGACCCAGTCGCGGCTGCTAGTAAGTTTGCCAAATCTGCAGGTGTCTGTGCCCAGCCTTGTTTAGCGGTCCCAGCCTCTAGTCCACCCCAGGATGTGAAGGCACTCCCCGTCCAGGTTGGAGCTCCACAGTGCCGCCCGGCGACGGTCCCACAGATGAAAAAAAAGACTGCATCACAAGCACTAATTGAGGCCTTCACTAGTGAGATTGGTGAGCGCTGCGTGTAATGTTTCCAATTGTTCGTTTGGTTTTCTGTATGGCAGGCGACATTGTCTCCCCGGTTTTGGGGGGGGGTCCCTTGTCATGTCAAAAGGTTTACTTACACCCCGGCTTTTGCGGACCCCTTTTCCCAGGCATTGAAGCTGCCGATCTAACCAGTCTGTTGGAGCAGTTCGAGGAAACGCAAGGTGAGTGCTTCATCGCTCGCGTAATGGTCGCCGTTTTTGTGACGAGCGGGTCATGTTGGCTAATAGTCGTCACATGGGTGCGGACCTGGCTCCATGTCGTGTCAGTGTCCCTCTTCCTGGTGGTTTCATGACGGTTGATGTTTGGCGAGGCAGGGCTATCTTCTTCCTACGGTTGTGCTTCCTGTAGTCACCAGAAATTATACTCAAGGCCTCGTGGAAAAGCAGCTAAACCAGCTACACCTTAAAAGCATTCTTTTGATTCTTAGTTTTAAAGTTCAGCTTCATCTTTTAAGTGTCAGTCTATGCAAAAATGACTATAAAGCTTTTTCCCTCCCTCTGTAATGGGGTGCTCTGAGGTTGGCACGGCGGATGCTTTGTTGGCTCTGCTGCTGGAATTCTGCCTTGTTTGCAAATCAATTTAGCTCCTCTAGCCCTGCAGTTTTTTGTCTGTGGTGATGTAAAGGCTCACCACAAAAAACCTATGGGACAGTGGGTGCGGTGGTTCCAAGTGGGCTGGTTACATGCACACTCTGGCGGCGACCGCGCTGTTGCTGCAGTTGATCCACGGCAAATGGCCCTTCCTCAAGATTTATATAGGATTAGCGTTCCTTACTATTGCTTCCACAAATAACCTGGAATCCAAAGAGCTTGAATGTTGAACAGTACTTATTACTCACTCACTACTATGAAATAAACTGACTTGAGAACAATCCTTGTTTGAGGACTTCATTTGTGGATGTCCCTCTGTGACAAGTGGTAGGGGTGCTTCCCTTTTTAATCTTATTGTTTATTTTTTATTGAGTGCTCTATAGAGTGGTGCTCCATCCTGGTTTGCGATCCCTTCCACGTGGTTGGCTCTCTCTCAGTTCTACGTCTCTGGTTTGGCCACATCGGCACTCGTCTGGCCCCCTTGCCTATACTCATCTTCTCTCCTTTCGTCTTCCTTCAGCCAAAGAGAAGCGGTGTGTGCCGGAGGTCTATGGTAGAGCAGTAACTGTAGGAAACTCTAGGTGAGTTACCCTACAGCCGTGATGCTGCTCTGTGTGAGTGCCGTGGACGTCCAGTTGCTCTGAGCCAGAGCGCTGAGAGCAACTGGCTCCTCGGGGGGGGGGCTTTGTGTGGTGGGTTCACCTTGACCCACCTTTTTACGCCAGGACCTGCCGGTAAACAAGAACTCATGGAATGGCTGCCCCTTTTTTTTTTTTTTCCTTTTTTTTTTTACTCTGTGTACTTCAACGACTCCATTCCTACGATAAAGTGAGAAGGCGGGAGGTCAACAGCCCTTTGTGCTTGCTTTTCAGTGTTGTGTTACCAGCAGAGAACACTGCTGTTGAACGTGTGAAGGCAAATGACCTCTGGAGCTCTGCAGGTAATCTGTCATAACAAATGTTCCCTTTATCGGTCCTCCTCATTCCACTGGTAAAACAATGAATGTATTCAAATATATATTTAAGGAGGGATTAAACCTGCGGAGTTTATAAATAAATCTTGGCAGCCGGACGATATCGTCTTGGAATCAACTTCTTACTTCCTCCTGCAGCACTTACTCCTCCGGCTACCCCCCCTCACCAGCGGTGGAAGCCGCTGTGCCCCGTCAACCTTCTTGGCAAAAGCAGAGCCTCCCGGCCCACGCCCACCAAGGTGATCCAGATAGAGGCTCAGCCTCTCCCCTCAGTGAAGGGCCGGAGTGCCCCCGCCCCTGAATGGGCCCTGATGGACCACGACTACTGCCTCCCCAGCGGCACGGCGGCCCCTGGAGACCACGGCCAGCGCTGGAACGTCAAGCAGCAGCCTAACATCACCATTAGGGCCGTGAAACAACTACAGGCAGCCACTACAGGGGCCCAGGGCCCGGCCCCGGCCCCCGCCCCTCCCCATACCACTACACCTGCACCGGAGACCAGACGGCCAGAGTCCCCGCTGAAGGAGGTCCCCGCGCCGCCGGCCGACCCGGCCCTGAGCTGCTCGGCCCTGGAGACCCCCAACGCCTCCCCCGCCCGGCCCGAGAGCCCCAGGCCGGAGTGCACGGGGCGGTCCGACCGCAGACGCGCCGAGTCTCGCTCGCCCGGTCCTCGGACCGTCCCCAGAGAGAGGAAGAGGGGCCGGTCCAGCCGACGGATGGCACAGCGGCCGGCCAGCTCCTCCGAGTCCGACTGCAACTCCTCCCCCTCCAGGTCCAGGTCTCGGTCCCCGACCGCCAAAAAGTGAGACGCTTTTTATTGGGGAAAAAACTTTCCAGACAAATGCATTTACATACATTTATAAAGCAACTAGAATGAGAATTGTAGTTACATCAGTCACGTATTTTGAGGACCAAACATTCCTCGAGGTCAGAGGCCCCCACTAAAGCCTCCCCAATTGATCTTTCTAGATATCGTGCTCGTCACTCCGAGAGCAGCTCCAGCTCCTCATCCTGCTCCTCGCGTTCCTCCTCTCGCTCCCCTCCGAGGAGAAGGAGGTACTCCTACTCCTCATCGCGATCCGGCTCCTGGAGCATGTCCCGCTCTCGCTCCCGGTCTCCGCAGAGAAGCGCTCAGTGGCAACGAAGTGTTTACAGGTACAGGCGTCCTCTCCTCCCAACGCCAAACAAGACTCATCACGGAGAACACGCACTATTGCCAACTGGCATGGCTTACAGTTGGACCATCCTTTTTAAGGCTCTAGTTTCAACTTGTGTTCATGTATTCATCCTCTCCTCGTTCCCACAGTCCCTCTTACAGGCCCACCTACCGACACACGTCAGTGGAGAGTGTTGAGGATGTGAAGAGACGTAAACAACAAGCTATTGTGAGTTTGTTTAGCCAAGTTCACCAGTGTCACTAGTGTTGGCCATCATACAAAACCCTTTGACATTTTCCCTGTGTTAATATTTAATCTTTTCCCACAGGATGAGCGCAGGGTGGTCTATGTGGGTCGAATCCGGGGCACGATGACCCAAAATGAACTGAGGGAGCGGTTCTCTATATACGGAGAGATTGAGGACTGCACCTTGCACTTTAGGGAACAGGGGTAGGTTGCATGCGTCTTGAAGTGTTCCCCTGAATGTTATGGTTGTAGGTGAGCTTGTTGCACTGCCTTTGAACCTGGGTAGTCTTGTCGGTGACCGCTTAGGCCAAGCTTCAGTGCTAAAGCAACCTCAGGCTTGTTTATAACTGGAGCCTCCTGGCTATACTCCCAGCTTGCACTTTTAAAAGCAATCCACAACTGGACTTCTTAAATCCACAACTGTTTTAGAGGTCTGTCATGGATTGATTCCTTGGGAAGTAGTGTAGACTAACCATTGTTCTTGCGTATTGTTTGTTAAATTTTGCAGAGACAACTATGGGTTTGTGACTTATTATGACACAAAGAATGCCTTCACGGCCATAGAGAATGGAGGCAAGCTCCGCAAGCCCGATGAACTGCCGTTTGATCTCTGTTTTGGTGGAAGGAGACAATTCTGCAAGACCAGCTATGCAGACTTGGGTAAGCAACGGGTGTCATGCTCTGTAGGGAGCAGGGCAGGATGCTACCTCAATATTCAATACAACAAGGGTGGTTTGGCCCCATGACGGTTCTTGTGTACTTTTAGTTTGAATATCAGAAGAAAACCATGGAAGTTGTGATGCTATTTAAAGCAATACAAATGATAGTGATTTAAGATTGGTTACTGTTTACATTTCCTGTATACATCAAGTGGCTTTGGATAAGTATTTTCCAAAATGACTAACTGGTGACCTTTTTCTGTTTCCTCAGATTCAAATAAAGAGTATGACTCCTTGCCTTCTAAGGGCAAGTTCCATGCACTAGACTTTGACACTTTATTGAAGCAGGCCAAGAAAACCCAGAAGAGGTAACAGTCTACCAGAGGAAACCTACTTACCTCAGAGCTGTTGGTTGGCTCACACTTCCAACGGTGCCTTCATTTACTTGTTTTAGTTTTTATTCTATTTTGTTTGTTTCATCTCTGCAAGCTAACACCTTCTGTTGAAGTGAAGATTTGTATGAAAAGAGAAAATTATTAAAAAAAAAAGACAAATAGATTTTTTTTAAGTTTATTTAATTGTATTGATGTGTGAAAGACATTTTAAAAGAGAAAATAGTTGAATGCATTCCCTCATGATTCGGAAAGGATGTAATACATTGGAAATTACCTGCAAACCTAATAAAAAAAACTTGAAACAACGTAAGTTGCATTTGTTGTGAGCATGTACACAATATAAGATTTCAACATTTGGGACAAACTCCCCAGCCTTGTGATTTTGGTATTGCTTTATCATATGGTCACCATTTGTAATGGGAAGCTTGCATGTTAATCAAAAGCTGTTCTCACGAATATCTAATTTAATAGTGTAAAGAAAAATTGGGTTTGGTGCCTCCCAGTGTTTAGTCTAAGAATCGTTGGCATTTCTTTTTGTCAATACAGTACAACGTATTTAAAAAGTCCAATGAGTGATTAAAACGTTAAGATAAGGCTGTCATGATCTGTAGATGTCATATGTAGATTTTTGTAATGCTCTCGCATATTTTACAATATAAAGTACTGATTAAGCATTTTTGTCAAACCTGTAAACTACACTATTTTTGTTGGTTATTAGTTGACATAAGTTTTTCATTTTATTTATTTTGATCGCAGTGATGCAAAAACAACTGTTCAGTTCAGCATCTCGCGATAGTACGGTCCTTGTGGATAGCGCAGTCCAGAACGAGTTCTGACCGGTTCCAGCTAGTATTCTGAGCATGCGCAATCGGTGTAAACAGGAAGGGAAGACGATTCCAGGAGCCACACAAGAAAGAAGCCAAGCGTCTGATTTGAAAATAGCTCATCTTGTAGTACGCGGACCGGGTTGTATGAACAATGTCCCGCACTACATGCAGATAAATCACCGTGACACGACTGCAGACAGACACCTCGACCACCCCTCACCGACACGGGCGGACGGGTCTGCCCGCACCGCGACACGGGCGCCGATCTAACCTCGTTAACGCGTCTGCTGTGTACGAAACCATCCCCCCCCGAAGACACCCTGCAGCCCCAACCCCCTTCCCCTCCGTCGCGTTGACACATGCATTCATATTGAGAACATCACACAAAACATGGTTCAAAAAGACAAGGCGTTGGAGACGTCTCCCCTGGAGGGCGAGCCGAGCCCCAGCCCCCCGTGTGGCGGCGGCGGCGGCGCCGAGGCCGCTGCGGAGTCCGGGGAGGAGCGGGTCCTCTGCGTCGAACCGGGCGGACCGCGGAAGTTCATCAGCGGGGTGGTGGAAGGTAATGGCTCGGCCACCCTGAGCGGTCCATGGACCATGTGTCCGCTCCACACACACCGGCCTGGAGGACACTGGTGGACCGCTGCGTCCTGCCTGGGGGGCGCTGGGGAGGGCTGGTGGAGGTGGTTAGACCTGTCAGTGCAGCAGATGCATCGACGTGTTTGAAACGACAACACAGTACCGGGGTCGGTGTTTTGAAGGCTGTACAGTTTAACCATAAGCATGAACAATTGGCTATCGATGAGGTGTGCAGTCAGTAGCATAATGGATAGGCATAGTTAATGCGATGTTGCAGATGTCTGTAAGCACCAAGATTAAACAGGAATGTACTCGATCCCTTTGCTAATAAAATGTTGTTTTCATAGGATTTTATGGTCGGCCATGGACAATGGAACAAAGGAAAGAGTTGTTCAGGAGGTATGTTCATTATTTTCCAAATAGCTGGACTGCATAACGGAAAAACATTTGCCAGAGAGGATTTATTTTTGTTGATGTGTGGCATCTTTCTACCTTGTGCATGTTGTGCAGGCAGCAGAAATGGGGTCTCAACACATACCTCTATGCTCCTAAAGATGACTACAAACACAGAATGTTCTGGAGAGAGTTGTACTCTGTGGAAGAAGCAGGTTGGTTCGAATGTCGTTTACATGACATCATGTTGTAGTCGCCAGGTGTAACATTTCCATGAAGCTTGTAGCCTCAAATTATCATCTGGAGTTAATGATGATTGATAGCGATTTCAATAATGTTATCAATAAAATAAGTTCCTATAAATGATATATTGTACACATAAAATATACTGGAGATGTATCTCTGTTTTGGTTTGAGTCTCACATTCCAAAAACCCTCCCAAACACTGAGTGAGCAGATCTTGTGGGAGTGGCTCAATCTTACACATTGCGTCTTTTTTTCTTTCTTTTAAGGCGAATTTCTGTCACTTGTCACATGCATAAAGTCGATCTTATCCTATTCACAAGTGGGTTGTTGTGTTTTCTTGTTCCTCCTTCCAGAGCAACTCATTACCCTCATCAGTGCTGCCAAGGAGCACAACATAGAGTTCATCTATGCCATTTCCCCCGGGCTCGATATCACCTTTTCTAACCAGAAAGAGGTTTCCACACTGAAGAGGAAACTTGACCAGGTATGTTTCTTAATTACAACATTGTGTGGCCGTGATGCATACAGCGATGTCCAATCGGGCAGAGAGAAGAGAAAGCAGTGATGTCATTTATGAAATTGTATAAAAGTTGACCGCAAATCATGTGTAATACCATCAGGAGTTATAGGCATACTGAGAAATCAAAAAGGTTTGCGATTGATTCCTTCCTATGACTTGCAGAGTAATGGTAGCCTAGCTTCTGTTTATGGGAAGGGACTGCACACAAGATTGTAGTTTTTCTACAAACAAACCCAAGATGATAATTCAGCACTATCTTTGATGCTTTGATTATGACGCTACCTGCGATGTCCTGTTAACAGGAATAGCATTCGCATAGACTACCCAGCCAGAGGCAGCTGATGATATAAAACCACAGTGCTGAAAATAGTGCTGAAATATCTCTGTGTTACTCACAACACCCCTGCTTTCTGGGTTTATTAAGCATTGGTTTGTTGCTATTTATGAACATCTAAATCAAATGCTAACCCGTCCCTTTGCATCCAATGCTAGACATATCAGGCCTGTACATCGGAGTGGTTAGCAGTTCTGTATCAGAAGCGTTGAACGCTCTGCCAAGTAACTTCAGACAAAAGGACAGCGAGACGAGGACTGCATATGAAGCAGAGCGAGGGTGGGCTGTTCTCCCCCGGCAGCAGGGCGTGGGCGTCTGCTGTAGAATCAGAATGCAGGATATTTAAAAGCCCATACTTTTTTTTTTTTAAGTACATAAATAGGAATCCAGGGGGTTGTATCATATGCGTGACGGGTATCTTCTCCACTTCACTGCGGATGCGGATTCTTTGACGGCACATTCTCAGTCCACTTTCTCTTTCTGTACATTTGGGGCAAAAGGATCCCGCTGAATCAGTTTTGTAAATGGAGGGATGGTGAGAATAACCCCTTTCAGCCGGCTATTGATCGGATAACTAGTGTGGTATCAATTCCTGTAAACCGCTGTAACTCAAATTAAGTCTTTGTTAAGAAATTCCCAAACTGATATCTAACCAATATTGACTAGATATCAGTATGGGCTTCAATCTAGGCGGGGGATACCAAAGACGGTGTGAACCTGGGCCATTAAGCATGCAGCTCCCTCTTCTCCACTCACCTGCAGGTTACGCACTTTGGCTGCAAGTCCTTTGCCTTACTCTTTGACGACATCGAGCACAACATCTGCCCCGCGGACAAAGAGGTGTTCAGCTCTTACGCCCACGCTCAGGTCTCCATCACCAACGAGATATTCCAGTACCTGGGCGAGCCCGAAACGTTCCTCTTCTGTCCCACAGGTAATCAGTAGACGGTGGTATCACTCCCCCTGTGGTGGTCACAGTGCCGTGGTTTTATATGTATGTATGTGTATACACACTGTATATCTATTTTACTATTCTTTATATTACTCTATTTCTAAAACTGTCAAGTTGTTTTTAGAAACTAGGTCATGCTGTATTTTTGGAGATATTCCAATTTAGATTTTTCTTAGCTGTGCTTGTCAATTCATACAAAGTATGTTTTTTTTTTTGTTATGATTTGCAGAGTACTGTGGTACCTTCTGCTACCCAAATGTCTCTCAATCTCCCTACCTCCACACGGTGTAGGGGAGAAGCTTCTGCTTGGAATTGAGGTGCTATGGACAGGTGAGTCTGATCAACACCATGGCAAGCTATGCTCTCAGAATGTGTGTCTCAGTGTCTTAACCCTTGAGGTCACTCAGGTTGGATACTGACCCGGGGGGCGCTGCCACATGTCAATCCCTCTCTCTTTCAACCTATTTTCCTGTCTCTCTTATCGGTTCTTTCCATAAAGGCCCAGAAGTTAATAAAGAATTATTCACAATAGATTGTAATCCTAAGGTAGCGAGGAAGGACCATGTTATGTAGCTAACGGGTGGCGTTTCATTTCTCCAGGTCCCAAAGTTGTATCCAAAGACATCACCGTGGAGTCCATAGAAGAGGTGTCCAAGATCCTCCGGAGAGCGCCGGTGATCTGGGACAACATTCACGCCAACGACTACGACCAGAAGAGGCTGTTCCTGGGCCCGTACAAGGGGCGCTCCACAGAGCTCATCCCCAGGCTGAAGGGAGTGCTCACCAACCCAAACTGCGAGTTCGAGTCCAACTTTGTGGCCATCCACACCCTGGCCACCTGGTACAAGTCCAACATGAACGGCGTGCGCAAGGATGTGGTGATGAGTGAGTAGCCTCTGCTGCTGTTGTTCCTTACAACATGGGTGAAAGACTTCCACCCATGGACACGTCTCCCCACGGTGTCGTCCACTTATGAAGTATTGTTTCAGTATAACCCACATGAATGGGACCTTAAATCAGATGTTAAAGCTCCCGTGACATGCCACCAGGTGTGAGTGTGATCAGCCGCTAAAAGCCGTATTGAAAATCCGCCCCTTGTGACATCACGAGTGGGCGTGTCCAGCTAGATGGATGACAGATGGATGAGCAACGTTTGCTGCAGTCCACCGGGTCGGCTGGTCGACCGATCTATCCAGCACACGTCTCGCTAGACACGCCCACTTGTGATGTCATTAAGGGGCAGATTTTCAAAACGGCTTGTAAGGCTGATCACACTCACCTGGAGGCATGTCATGGGACCTTTAAAGTATAACCCACCTGATTGGGACCTCACGTCAGATGTTAAAGTATAACCCACCTGACTGGGACCTCACGTCAGATGTTAAAGTATAACCCACCTGAATGGGACCTCACGTCAGATGTTAAAGTATAACCCACCTGACTGGGACCTCACGTCAGATGTTAAAGTATAACCCACCTGATTGGGACCTCACGTCAGATGTTAAAGTATAACCCACCTGATTGGGACGTTCCATCAGATGTTAAAGTATAACCCACCTGAATGGGACCTCACGTCAGATGTTAAAGTATAACCCACCTGATTGGGACCTCACGTCAGATGTTAAAGTATAACCCACCTGAATGGGACCTCACGTCAGATGTTAAAGCAGAGATTGCCTGTTGTTGGTCCTCTCAGCGGACGGCGAAGACAGCACGGTGTCCATCCAGATCAAGCTGGAGAACGAGGGCAGTGACGAGGAGCTGGAGACGGACATGCTCTACAGCCCCCAGCTGGCCCTCAAGCTGGCCCTGACCGAGTGGCTGGGCGAGTTCAGGGTGCCCCACCAGTACAACAGTGAGAACCCCCCTCCTGGGTCTTTATGTTTTTCATTCAGTCCTTTAGGTGAAAGTTGAATCAAACCCAAAGATTTTTTATAATTTCTTAATACACTTCTGGGCAGTCACTATCGTGGAATGAGGCCGTGCGTTATGGACCAAGCCGATTCCTCCCTGATGACCTTGCCTCTTGCAGTATTATGAATGTTACGGAAGGGGTTTTGGCTGTGACACGAAAAAAAAACTGGGGAAAAATGACTTTCCGCCAAAGGTTTTCTCAAAGAGGAGACATTGGAAGTCTGTGAGAAGACCATTTTAAAAGACCTTCACATACTGTCATTTTGGAGTGAGAAGGGATGGAAATATCTTCCTAAGGGTGTTTACAGGAAGGTGTTGGTCATTGGGGATCAAAGCCAGTACCCCCTCAGCGGGGACCACTGTGACCGCTACACTCCTGCCCCCCCGTGTGTGTGGCTGAACTAACCCCCGACCCCCTTGTTTGCCCCCCAGGCCGACAGGTGCCCCACAGCGGGGCCAAGAGCAACGTCCTGGACGTGTTGTCCCTGGGCGCCCCCTCCCTGTGCTCGGCTACCAGCGTGACCACCGTGTTCCAGCAGCCCATCATGTCCCCGGTGGTGCCCCCGCTCTGCCCCGACCCCCACGCACACCCCATGGCCAAGAGGCGGATAGAGCTGGAGGAGGTGAGGTCACACACCGGGTCCTCTCGGCCAGGTTTAGACGGGGGGGGGGGCCCTTGTGACGGCCGACGTGTGTTTCTGCAGGCGGAGGTGGAGGTGGAGGCGGAGGTGGAGGCGGAGGTGGAGGCGGAGGTGGAGGTGGAGGCGGAGAAGAAGGACTCCGACGAGGAGCCCATGGAGACGGTGGTGGAGAAGCTGGAGGAGGAGGCGGAGGTGGAGGCCGACGCTGACGTCAAGCTCGACGGGCCCGTCCCGGCCGAGAAGATGGCGGAGGACCTGCGCCCGATGGACACGGACAAGGAGGTGCTGCCGGACTCCAAGTCGTCAGCAGAGTTCATCCAGGAGGAGTTCATCCAGGAGGAGTTCCTCCAGGAGGAGTCCGTCCCGGAGGAGTCCATACAGGAGGAGTCCATACAGGAGGAGTTCCTCCAGGAGGAGTCCATACAGGAGGAGTTCCTCCAGGAGGAGTCCATACAGGAGGAGTTCCTCCAGGAGGAGTCCGTCCCGGAGGACTGTGGGAGCGACATCGCCCCGATGCAGACGGATGAGCTGCTGAAACAGGTACCTCATGTCTGGGTCAGATGTGTTCCTCGTGTGTGAGGCTCTGCGTTAGCCGAGAGAGATCTGTTCTGGAGCGGAGGGGCATTTATCTTTAGACGGTGGAGGTTGCTCTTACTCTTGATGGACAATAAAGAAATACTGAATGAATAACTGAATCATTTGCAGATGGGCAGTTTGGTCCTCAGACAGTAATCAGGGATAAACCATTTTGCGATAAAGGCCTACATGAATAAACGAATAAGAAATCCTAAATACAAACCCATTTTCTGAACCTTTTGGGCGGTATCTCCATGGAGGCTCAACTCTCCCGCCGTGTCTTCCCCCAGGACGTGTTTGTTCCCGGAGCGGACGAAAAGCCTCTGTTCTCGGTGGAGCCTCTCTCGCTGGAGGACCTCAGCCTGCTGGCGGAGCTCTTCTACCTGCCCTACGAGCACGGGCCCAAGGCCGTGCAGATGTTGAAGGAGTTCAACTGGCTGAGGGCCAACAGCAGCACCGTCAGCATCAACTGCAAGGGCACGGAGCCCGAGAAGGTGGGTCCCAGCTCGGGGAGACGTCGTCGGCAGAGAGGGGAACATGATGATCTAGGAAGCGTGCCTATTTTCAGGTCTGTGGATGGTGTTGGCTACAGTAAAACAAAATGGTGGATGTGCACTACCTGGATTGCCCTTTGGGTGGAGTGTTTTCTTCATTTGGCATCCAGTACAACATGGATCAGTGAGGGTGTTTGTGTATTTGTCTTACGAAGGAGCACTGTGCTGAACCTCTTACAGAATGTGTGTCCATTCGTTTGAGTTGGTTTGGCAACGTTCCTGCTGTGCTAATGCCCATACGATGAAACGGGAATGCTTATCTTAACATTAAACCCCATGGTGGGTGGTCACATCTCTGGTTTAGTCTTTTATCCTCTTTGTAAATACATTTGTATTGGGCGTGCTTATGGACACCACAGTGGGTTGAAAGAGAGCCGGACTGAGGTGTCTACCAGCCCTCTGGGTGACCCCCCTCTTGGTGACCCCCCCCCTCTTGGTGACCCCCCCCTCTTGGTGACCCCCCCTGTTGGTGACCCCCCTGTTGGTGACCCCCCTGTTGGTGACCCCCCTGTTGGTGACCCCCCTGTTGGTGACCCCCTGTTGGTGACCCCCTGTTGGTGACCCCCCTGTGTGACCCCCCTGTTGGTGACCCCCTGTTGGTTGACCCCCTTTGGTGACCCCCCTGTTGGTGACCCCTGTTGGTGACCCCCCCGTTGGTGACCCCCCTGTTGGTGACCCCCTGTTGGTGACCCCCTGTTGGTGACCCCCTGTTGGTGACCCCCTGTGTTCCCCAGGTGATGGAGTGGCAGAAGCGGGCGGAGAGGTTCGAGGACATGTGCTGCTCAGTGATGCAGATGTTCACGCGGCTGTCCAACTCGGCCAACCGGACCATCCTGTACGACCTGTACACCTACATGTGGGACATCAAGAGCATCGTCTCCATGGTCAAGTCCTTTGTCCAGTGGCTAGGTACGTATGAGAGGGTCAGCGTCGGCCCACCACGGCCCGAGGTCAGCTCCACCAGTCACACACACGCAGCAGGGGCAGTGCTTCATGACGACAGCGGTCCAGGGACTGTTGGATCGATTAAGAAGCTGTTTAATTGTCAGAGCTAGACAAGCTCTATAGCTGGAAGGGGTCGGCCTACCAAGGACCAGACTGGGGGGGTTTGGGTTCTGTCCATGTGTCTTTAGATGCTATCAGATGACACCAGATGGCAGTTCTTTTTTTTATTGTCAGACCATCGGTGCAGAATGGCTCATAAATATATCAGCCTGCACCTGTACACCACACAGAGACTGAATGGCCGCTAACACACACCGTTATCAAACAGATGACATGACAAGAGATTAAACCAAACATCCCCTCGTAGAAGATCAGTATAATTATTTGTTTTGGTCTTTTGCCTGCACCTATTTTATTATTTTATTTTTATTTCTTTGTCTGACTGAATGCTGTTTGCACTGCTGCCCCCACCACACCCCCGTCGCGCCCCAGAAACAGCCTCCCAATCGGGATCCCTGCAGTGGCGCCTGGGCCGGCAGGGCGGGCTGCTTGCTGTGTGTCCCCAGTAATGATCCACTACTGCTGCGCTCCCCACACAGACACCCCACTCGCTCCCATCTCTCCGTCTGTGGGGTGGCCCCCGGCTCTCTCATGCCCTAACGCGCTCGCGAGCTTGGACACCCACGTTGACTCCACTAACCGACCCGTGGAAGGCCATTCTGGTGCCAAACATGACCCGCAAAATAAATGATAAAAAGCAATGCAAGAAAGTATTGATCCACTCAGACTGTATGAAGCTGGACTCTTTTGATATGTTATGAGACAAGAGGTGGAACACAACCCTTGGAGTACACGCCGCCACCATCACCACCAACCACCCTCACACATTTAAACTGAGGCTCACTCTGCTATACACCGCTACACACACACACACACCACCAACACGCGAGGTCCCGCCCTCATACAGTCTGAACCCCATTTAGATCCCCGTTGACGTCTCCATTCATTGTTGGAGCAGTTCTCTGCAGTCTGAAGGCACCAGCATGGCCTGTAGGTTCCCCCCGTAACAGTTTCATTCACAGGTTTCTGTCCTGTCTGGCTATGGGGTAACGCTGGGGACCCTAGCCGTCAATACACAGCAGGCAGCCTACCCGCACCGGTCTAAAACCACGTCAAAGTCACAGCTAGCTCACCAATTACCAGCAACAACATGGTCCATGTCATCTCTTAAAAGAGTGGTTGTTGACCCCTGAAGACCCCTATCCCCCGGCACCGTCCGGGTGCGCACCGTCCGGGTGCGCACCGTCCGGGTGCGCACCGTCCGCCTGGTGCGCGCCCGCTTTCCACCCGGGTCCCCCCTTTAGAAACAGTGCAGCCAGCACTGAGTCGCTGCCTTGTGGAGATGTTGTACGTGAGGAGAACCCCTACTAATGACCACTGTTCTCTCCCGTCACCGTGTACAGGTGGAAGGATCGTCAGTACAAGTTCCTTCTGCTGTTGGACGGACAGTGGCCGATGAATGCCCCGTGCATTCGTTGCTTCCTTTGTCCTTTCACTGTTTTGACATGGGTTCCTTTTGATTTATCAACTCAAATGTTACGTTCGGCTTGGCGGAGAGGAAGCGGCCCCCCGGATGAAGTCACATTTTGCGCAGCGATTTGTTAGCTTTAAGTTAAAAGTGTTAATCCAAAATGATTTCTCTCTCTGGCAGCACCCGTACCATGTGTTTTGTCTCCATCAGTAGGCGTATAGAGAAGGCACCGCAGCCGTTGGTGCACCTACTCACGGGAACTCACACCCGGCTTTTCCAATCCAGCCACAACCCGCAGCGTCATGCGGGCAGGGCTCCTAGGAGTGCCGTGATGCGCCCCGTTATTCAGGGCAGCGTTGGTCAGACCCGGGGCCTCTTCACAGGCAGGGAGCTGGAGGCTTTGAGCATCATACTAATCATGGAGGTCCATTAAGCGGGTTCCACTTGAGGGTAATGGCTGGAGGAAAGCGAGCTCTGAGTGACCCCCCCCGTAGGTGCATCAATGGGTCGTGCCGCCTCGTCAAAGAAAGTGTCTTGATTGGCCAGGCAGAGGTTGCTATGTAACGGCAGCGGTGTTAGAGGCTGTGGCCGCGCGCAGCGTGTTATTATTTTGGTCTGGTCACATGACCCGGCTCTCCACGCAGACGGCCAATCACCATGCAGCTAGGTGACGCTGAGTGTAACGGGGGGGGAGTTTATACGAGTCCATGTAGCGCGCCGTAGAGCGGTTGGGGAGCTGCTGGGTGTCCCTCTGGCTAGATAACGAGGATGGTCACCATCTACTCTCGCTCACGCTGCTTCTCCTACGTAGTTTGTTGACGCTCTCCCTGGTCATGTGATCAGGCGGATAAGAATGTGACTTCAGACGAGGTTCCAGGGATATGGGGTGACAGCAGCTGAAGCTTACATACTGTGGAGAGGGAATGCACCAGCCACTAGGCCCAGCTTGTGGCGTCTGATGAGCCTACAGCTTACTCTGCGGTCTTTGAACGCAGCCTCACTGATAGACGGATGGCGAGCAAGGCTATGATTCCATTCAATCTGGAATAGCATTGTTTTTTTTGTCACGTTCTGTTGTCCGGCACAAAAAACAAAAAATAGAAACGGATCTCTTCAAGCCACTGGCCTTCCCGGGTCCTCTGTGGTTCTACAGATGGTTGTCTAGTCATATTGGAGGCAGAGGCATACAAGGAGACATTGATTTGGTTGTAGATTAATAGACTTGGATTAATTTGAGTTTCTTAAATTGAAAAGTCGTTGACACGTAAGCTTTAGTTGCTCAATCCCCGACAGTGGAAGAAAATAACATTTGCGCTGTATATGATTTGGACATTTTAAATTGAATTTGGGAAAATAAAAAAACTACAGTCCCACACTTTTTGTTTGGCTAATACTAGACGCCTATGACCCTTCCTCTCCGTCTCCCCTCACCCAACCCCGCGATCATCTGTGTGAGAGAGCCCCCCTCCTGTGGTAACGATGTCCGCTTGGCTCTGCTCCTCACAGGGTGTCGTAGTCAGTCGTCAGCACAGTTCCTTAGTGGAGACCAAGAGCCATGGGCCTTTAGGGGAGGTCTAGCAGGAGAGTTCCAGGTATCCAACGCACTGACCTCACCGCAATGCTACAAGTGTCATGATGAGTGTACAACGCAAAAAGGAACACGGTGTTGTGCATATGCTGGTGTGAACGTATTTGGTCTGTTTACGGTGATCTGATTGTAGTGTTTTGGGAACGGGCGGGAAGATGAGACCTCATCAGCCTGTGAGGCATTGGGTAGACTGACCCACTCCTGGTGACGTTACCACACGAACCAGCGTTTGGCATCCTCTAATTGAACTTAAGTTTCTTTCAGCAACGGCCCAAAGGAGATGCTGCTCTTCCCAAGCGCACGCGGTCGCAAGCAAGCATGGCTAGGGTTTTTATTTTCATGACATCTCATTTCTTTGCAGGACAAGCACAGCGCAAAAAATTATCCCTTCCCCACCCTTTTGCCCGCGCAAGCGTTAAGCATCGCAGCGCCAAAGCACGTTCGCCAGCGGAAAACTCCACGATCAAACACACTAAACGTATTCTAGAGTCGTGCGCGCATCTGCCGCCCGGCTGGTGAATGACAATTTTTCGGCCGGCCCCTGAGTTTTCTCAGAATCCCGGTTTGTTCCTGGAGTTTTCATTTCCTCTCTCTGCGCTCGCATCATTAATTTTCTCAACAGGAGTGTCCTGCGCAGCTCTATTGTGCGATGTCTTAGCAAAAGGGAAAGAAGCATCTCCTTCAGCCAGTGAAGCCCTATTCAGACCAAAACACGACTTGCTTACCCTACCACAATAAGTCCCCCACAAAGTTGTTTACACACGGCCAGAACGACTTCTTACTTGTGTTGTTTGTTTTCCTTGCTGCAGTTCTGCCCTGTCGGATAAACAAGAACGAAACGCTGAATTATGACGCCCCACGCGAGCCTTGATATGCGATAACGAACCAAGCGGTACCTGTTTGCCTCAGTGTCTTGTGATCCGACGGTGGCGGGGCTGTGGCAGGAGGGGAGCTGTGGGCCGGCCCCTGGTCTCAGGGGAGCTGAACCTCTGCTTTGACGTTCACAGCGGTTGTTGCCAATAGAGGGGGCAAACGACCTCTTCTTCCAGCCCCCCCCTTCAATGCCAACCTCCAAAATCTATTCCATAAGGCCGTACTTCCCCAAAGATGAGGTAAGACTTCTTATTATGATCTATTTGCATATTTTAAGAGTGCTTGTTTTTCGGGCTTGACTAGACCAACGCGGCTGCTCGGCTCTGCTTTGGTCACGCTGCACTCTGAATCCTTTGTAGTGACTCCAGCTTTGGTGATGATTTGATTCTTCTCGGCCTCAGTTGTGTGTCTCTTAGCCCCTTCAAACGAGAGGAACACGTCTGACTTATAGAGCGAATACTGGGGGGGGTTTCAGCATATTGTGTTCATTATTTAATAGTCCCTTACCGTGGAAACACAACCTACCCTCCTTTCTTGAACACTGGTGGTTTGGGATGGCTGTTACCGGTTACTTTTCTCCTGGAACGTTAGTGTGTCAGTTCTTACTCTGGTGTTGTACTTGCATCATGGCAGCAGGGGGCCGACCATGCTAGTGTCAACAGTCAGATCATTGAGGCGTACACACAAATGACAATACATAATAACTGCAAAAATACAGACAAGGGCACTTTAATACAGCCAAAATCCATAACCTGGTGAAAGGCTCACGGTATAATCAACATACATACTAATTGTTATTTCAGTCCGATTGTATGAATATTAATTGATTTGATTTATCACCATTAAAGTTCTTGTGCTGATACCGTGTAACCAAATCGCCCCCGAGCTCGTAATGTGTCTGCGTTGGGCTGAGAGAGCCCTGGGGTATCGTTGGACTTGTGCTTAGTGTGTGGGTTCACCCTCACCGAGGTAACAAAGGTGCTGCTGCCCGTCTCTCTCTCTGTCTCTGTTTGTAGACCGCCATCTATTCAATCTGCAAAGAGATGTACTCTGAAGGAATGGAGGAGGAGGTGCCCTTCTCTGACCAGGACTCGGACCTCATAGGAGACCGGTAAGACTGGCGGCGTCACCGCTGTGTGAACCTCTGGTCCAATGGTGGCGCTTCGAGGCTCTGCCCTCGTGTCTGGGGAAAGGCCAGTCCCAGGGCGCCCGCAGGGACCGCGTGAGGGGCCAGCAGGCCCCAGGGCGCCCGCGGGGACCACATGAGGGGCCAGCAGGCCCCAGGGCGCCCGCGGGGACCACATGAGGGGCATGCGGGCCCCAGGGCGCCCCGCGGGGACCACATGAGGGGCCTGCGGGGCCCGCATGGGACCGCGGCGGGCGCCCGAGGCGCCTGCCGGCCCCACACTGAGGGGCCAGCAGGCCCCAGGGCGCCCGCGGGGACCACATGAGGGGCATGCGGGCCCCAGGGCGCCCGCGGGGACCACATGAGGGGCCTGCGGGCCCCAGGGCGCCCGCGGGCCTGTTCTAGACATAGCACTACTCATTCTGGAACAACTCTTTCCCACCTTTTTTAAGTCATTGTTGATAATTATTGTGATCATTAACATGATCGGTGTCTTCACATAGATGATTATCAATAATCATTACCAATAATATATACCGGTAACTAAAGGCAAACTGAGCTAATCAGTTGTTTCAGAAGAGTATCAGACTGGGTGCCCTTCGTATGACTGGGTGCCCATGAAGTAGCTCTCAGGTTCATAAAGGTGGGTGACCCCTGGTCTACACTATTAAAGGCTGTATCAGCCTTGTGGGGTGACCCCACTTCTGTTGGTGTTTGGAGCGAGGTCCCAAACCAACAGAGCCATCTCGCCCCTCCCTTCAGTGTTTGGTGCATCCAGTAAAAACGATCACAACGCAAAACCCCCCGACACCCACCCCTTGTCGGTGAGTGGATGAAATAGTATTTATTTTGGTTTTGAGTGGTTGGTAGTACAACTACCTGCTTACGGGGCGGGCAGCTAGCGGATCGTGAGGAAACAGATCAGATGAACGTGATCATTTATGTTACGGTCTAGATTCGCTGATACAACCTTTAACCATAATGCAGAATTGTACACACGTTTCTTAGTTGCGTAGTAATGAATTGGAGGTAACCTCGTTGGGGGAGTGCGACCCCTGTTGTCACCGCTGCCCGTCCACCAACAGGTTAGTGGGCGGCATCCTGAGCCTGAGTCCTGACTACGGCTTCGTGCTCGAGGACGAGGAGGGCATCTGCGGCTACGCCATCGGCACCGAGCACGTCAAGCCCTTCGTCAAGAAGTGCAAGCTGACGTGGATCCCCTGCATGCAGGAGAAATACCACAAGCCAGACTGCGAGAAGGATCTCTCAGACGCAGAGGCAAGGGCACGCGCCGTGGTTCAACAACTACCTTCTTATTGAAGATGTTTATTACAATCCAATGCTATTAATTGAGGTCCTCTTCAGAGTCGTCCTGTTGTCGTCGTATTCGCCCCGTGGGCCTTGACCCCCCGTGGCCTGCTGGCGGACTCAATGCCTGCTCCCTCTGCTCTCTCCCACGTGCAGAAGATGATGCTGAGCTTCCACGAAGAGGAGGAAGGCCTTCCGGAGTCCTTCCTCTCAAACTTCCCATCGCTCATCAAGGTGGACATTCACGCCAAGGTCACCGACCCCAGCGTGGCCAAGAGCATGATGGGATGTCTGTTATCCTCCCTCAAGGCCAACGGTGAGCAGGAACTACCCTCTTCCCCCTCTGCCACATCGAGCCCTCTAGCCGTTGTGAGCTCCCCCCCCCCGTTGTCGTTTACTTCCACCCAGTTGCTAGGGTGGAATCCATTTCCCGTCCCCCGGGGGACCCCGTGCCGCGCCCTAACGCCGCCCCCTCTAACCCAACAGGCTCCAACGGCGCCTTCTGCGAGGTGCGGCAGACGGACAAGCGCATGCTGGACTTCTACAGCAAGCTGGGCTGCTTCGAGGTGGCCAAGATGGAGGGCTTCCCCAAAGACGTGATCCTAATGGGGCGGAGCCTCTGAGACCCCCCCCCCCCCCCCTGCAGCGCCCCCCGCCCTCCCGGTGCTCGTTCGACGCGTCTGTTTGCGGCGAGAGGCCGGGCTCCGGGCTGGTTTTAGATCGCCCTCACCCTCCGGGCCGGCACCATACGTCCTGTCTGCACGCCGGGGTCGCAGGACGTACGCTGCTCCGCCCCGCGGCTGGCGCCCTGCTGGACTCACCGGCCCGGTGCTCAGGGCCCTGAAGGTATCGGCCTCGGTCACCCCCCCCATCCACGGTCGCCTCGACATCGACACACACACCACACCGCTCCGTCTCTGTATCTCGGGAACCGCGGAGGAATGCTAGCGCCACCCGGTGCTTCTGCCCGCCTCCCACACGGAGGGAATGCGACTATTGTAGGGAGGGGAACGGCTCTGTGTCAGTGCAGCGTTGTGCTTCTGTGCACACATTTAGGACAGGGAGGAGCCACGAGGTCCTCCAGTGTGGTCCTGTTGGCCCCGCGGCGTTACCCTGTGACGGCAGAGCCAATCAGCGACAGGCAGCCGGGGTCAGCCTGTTAGGCGGTCGCTGTAAGACAGACGCCCGAGGATGAGGAATGAGACTACTGAGATTACTGACCTTTTACACAATACGGTGCTCAAAATATATTCTCGCCTGCAAAAAAAAACCCCCTCCATACAAATATGATCCATTTTTATTTAAACGTTTTTGCTTCAAGCATACGTTAATAGTTCCCTCGTTATCTTGGCTTTGGATTAATTGCATTTGATTATGAAAAAAAATGTTGCCACAGCTTCAGGAGTTCGGTAGATGAAATTGATAGACTGGAGAGAAAGGGTCCAGTGGCCCTCGCTGTAGAGAGGCTACGCTCCTCTCGTGAGCCGTCGGAGCGCTGCGGTCAACAGGTGGAACTGGAACTAAATGTTCGGATGTACCATGCCAAACGTACTTTGGTTGGCATGGTAATAGAGAGCTGTCCCGTCACATCTGCTAATTGCATTCCTCTCCACATTGTTTACAACATCACACACACACACCACACAAACACTGAACCAACACACACGCATACACACACTTCAGTGAGTGTTCTCTTGGTCATGCCTGCACACACGCCATTGATAAGGTAATTAAAACCCACCTAAGTCCTACTCCCATTGTACAGGGAGGGGGACGGTGGTTTAAATATTCCTATGCCTTTTCGTAACTTTGTTTAACGTTTTATACTCTTAACGTATTTCCCCATTTATCTTGTTTTGTTTTGGAAATCCTTAAACAGAGGTTTAAAGAAGCACTTGGACTATAACTAGCGTTCATCCGGATGAAGGGGACCCCCTCTTCAGTAGCTGCCTGCCTATGTGACGTTTGATTATGGTGTACATTTATAATGGGCATGAGGTGTACTGGATTTGCTGTGGCAGCCATTTGCAGTGAGTTCATGCAAGCATAGACGGAAGAAGCATGCCGCAAGCCTCCATGGCCATAATACTTCATGACATGTCCATAAACACTGATTAAATATGAAAATTGAAGTGTCATTTTGTATTGTATATCTATAGACAACTTGTTCATAATAATAATGTCTGTTTTTCCTTAGTGAACGCAGACTTGTTGTCATTTTGTATTGTATATCTATAGACAACTTGTTCATAATAATAATGTCTGTTTTTCCTTAGTGAACGCAGGCCTTGTAATGTTAGCCACTTGTACAGCCATCTCACAACGACACAGTTGGCGTGAGAATCCCCATCTCTCTCTCTCTCTCTCTCTCTCTCTCTCTCTTTCTCTTTCTCTTTCTCTCTTTCTCTCTCTTTCTTTCTCTTTCTCTTTCTCTTTCTCTTTCTCTTTCTCTTTCTCTTTCTCTCTCTCTCTCTCTTTCTCTTTCTCTTTCTCTTTCTCTCGCTCTCTCGCTGTCTCTCTGTCTCTCGCTCTCGCTCTCTCTCTCTCTGTCTCTCTGTCTCTCTCTCTCTCTCTCTCTCTCTTGGTGGCAACACTCGTTTGAAGGGTCAATTGTGCTGACTGTTCTTTCCGTTCTATATTCTGTCATGCCGAGAGCTGACTAATACGTGAAGGAAAGGGGTTGATTGTACATTTTGATCAAGGTGTTGTAGGGGGAGTGAGGGGGTACAAGTATCGATTCATGAAACATTTGTATTTACGTTGAGATGATCCAGAAAAAATAAATAAACCAAGATACGTGTTACTTTGTTTAAGTTTACTCCATTTATTTCCTTTTGCTTGGGTTTGCACTGATCTGCACATTTTCTTATTAGGTCACATCGGACCGTTGAGGCGCTCACTTTATCAGAACTGAACAAAAACGATTCTGTCTAATGATGTTTGCATCTGAAAAAGGAGTAGAGTCAGATAGTCCGTACGTTTTGTTGATATCAGACAGCACAACTCTTTGGCAGTAGCAGTACTGACAACAACCACAACACATGTTCTTTGGCGCACAGTGATGACGAGCCCTCTGGCGTCATAAGCTGCGTCGCACGTGTCACGCTTTAGCAGCGGGTTCGTTTTCTAACAGCGTGTCCAGGTAAAGTGTGCGTTATAATTATAGCCAACATGTCTTGTGGAGATCATGATCACGAACACGGCACGGACTGCGGGGCTGTGAGCCAGCCCAAACTGGAAAGTTTCCTCTTCAGTAAGTATTGAACTGAGGGCCCGATGAACCAGCTAACGTAGCATTGATTTAGTTTCGCACATGTGGGTCGGGGGGTCTGAACCTCGGAAACAGATGCACGGTCTCTAGGTTGTTTTTATCTTAAATAAACGTGATGCGTAATCACTCGTGTCATGATTTAAAGTTTATGATCTTTCAGACAAACATTACAATATCCTGTACACCACACACAGTGACTTAACTGCCTTATTTTATTTTTTTAAAGGCTGCGAACTCTCCGCCAAAGTACCCTTTTACACTTTCCAAGGGGATGAGGAGGAAGACTTGGAACACTTTCTTGAATTACGCACGGTATTTGAATTGCTGATGCATGTCTAGTTGTTGGGACATGATGTGATCCACGGATGTGGATGCTTTACTCTGCCATACACTTCTACTTTTGTATGCTGTCACTGTGATTCGTGGTAACTAACAAACGATACCTGTCCACTCAAGGTCTGCATTGGAGAGGGTGCCAAAGAAGAGAGCAATGTAGTTGAGGTCACGGCTAAGAACCACCTTGGAAAGACCATTTCAGTGCCTATCGCCCACCTCCATATCAACTGCCTGCCTATGGTAATTCTACAATATATTTACACTATTCATCCATTATTGATATTCAATGTATGTTCTTCAAAAATATTGAATCCAATGCTTTGTATTCAGGTAAGTCTAGGAGAGTTTGAACTGAAGGCCCCAATAACCATCCGGCTTAAGGCTGGGACTGGACCTGTCACTGTTAGCGGTTTGCACCTTATCGGTAATAATCTGTCACCCTCTTTTATTACTCTAATTTATGCTCTTGCACACACGCACCCACTTGGACGCACGCACCATCGTGTTTAGGTTGGAAAATGTGACTAGGATCTTTACTCAAAAATACGACAACTTTGTTGTTGTTGCCTCGTCAAATTAAACTATTGAAATTGCTACTCTGAATATACTGGAGAAACTATTGATGACAATCAAGAGTTTGTTCTAAATTGGTCTTGAACGTAAAAGCAAACGTATGATCTTGTGTCTTCCTTGCCCCCATAGCGTCTGAGGCTTCAGAGTCCGGCTCTGAAGAAGAGGACGATGACGAGGAGATGGACGAAGAGATCGTCCCCATAATGCCAGCTAAGAAGAAGCAGAAGTCCTAGTGGCGCGCAGGTCTTTGGAACCTGAGTCGGCGTGTTTTTTTTTTTATTAACATCATGCGCCTGTTGTTTTTTTACCTTTTCAAACGGGTTTATTCCTCCTATGAACTTCAACCAGGAGTACTGTCTGAGGAAGGGGGCCCGTGTTTTGTGAGCCCTGTTTTCTTGGGGGGCTGTTGGCCTTCTCCAATCACCTCCAGTCCATCTTATGCCAGCTCTGGTTTAGAGCTCACTTCACAACCAGCTGTACTTGACTGCGGGCAGGTAATGTTTTTCATTCAGACGAACATGTGTTTTTTGTTATGATTTTTATCAAATGAAAGGTGTTTTATAGTGGGTGTGTGAGGAGCATTGTGATAATAAAACCACATTTTTACGAATGTGTATGCACAGTACAGTAGTTACATACTGCTCAAGTCCTTGTCTCAATTCGAAATATTAAAATGATTTTCTATCTTTATTAAAAACGTTAGATACATTTGGATATTACCTTTTTTTTTCATCAGATTTGTGCAAAAGACAATACCATACTTGATGTATGAATTAAAAATCTGCGTAAACAGACATTTAGGCAAAACAACATGTATTTAAGGTAGATAGCCATTCCTATCAGAGCAGGCTACTGTCAATGTCGCAGTATAATGCCTTTTGTAATCAGAAATCCAATGTGTGTGGATAAGGCAGACAAACAAATCTGAGTGTAAGGGGATGTCACTTTCTTTTGCCACCTTTTAATTTTTTTGGACGGTCATGTTGCTTGGATCTGTAAGTGTGTGTGTTTGGCCAACACACTTGATCAGCAGTGGTAAAAAAAGGTGATGAAGATTTCAAATCAACACCGTAAAATCCCCGTCGGAAAGCTTTATCCAAACACTAAAACAAGCCTTCTTGGATATAAGTATATCCGTAACGAAACCGAAAACAAGGCCTAACTCTTAACTCCGCTCCTTGCCTTCCTGCTTTCTGGACCAGTCTCTGTGCTATCCCCCCACCAGAAGTTCTATAAGAGGCGCGTCACTAGATCCAGGATAACTACACGCCCAACTGTAAAGAGAGCCTGAGGTTTGTCGGCTCTCTTCACAACGGCGTAACGAGGGTTGATCTCTGCCAAAGCGTTCTAGAGAGAGACGGGCGTGTTTGAGCGAGTCGTAGTTGGTGCCAAGAAGTGATCATATAATCCTCTTGATTGTCACGGCGCATCAGATGTAACGGGGTCACTTTCCCCACGTCGCAGCGGCGTGCAGTGTTTCTGATCCCAGCTCTTTGTTGGTGGGAGACACAGTGGAGTCCCACTCTGCCCTGGCTGTAGTCTCTACGCGCTCATGGAACTAGAGGAGTAAGCTGTTGAGGTCTGAGACATGGCATGATGAATAACACCACACTGATCACAAATAATAGGAAACCACACACATCGTGTATCTGAATGAATGTATCGATGGCATGTCTGAGGCATGTGATAGCAGACACTCCTAGGTGACTGTTTGGTTCATCAATTATCCTCTTTACTCATAGTACATCTTTTATCACGGAGTCACAGGACTAATGGGACAATAAATATGAAATGTCTTCCGAACAGAAGCCTAGTCTTTCTATACGCACAATGTGAGCGGTATTCATAACTTGCTGCCATGGTAACCGGAGAGACAACCACATGTGTGATTTCTTTAATGGCAGCGTTCCTCAAGGGAGCAGCATGAGAAGTCTTGGGAACAACATCACTGTTGCTTGATTGCGGTGCATTGGAGCTGTAAGGTCAATAGGTGTGGCTCTCTCCGGCCGTGGTTCTCATCAAGGGCCTTTTGAATGTTAAGTCCTTTGAACGAGTGGACAACAATGACAAGCACCTTTTTGACTGCCTGAGTTAAGGGAACTGGCTGAAAGTGGCACGCCATGATAGTGCCAACAACAACAACAAACAACAAAGATAACCAAACGGTGTATAAACATGGAAGAAGTTGTATCAGATTTCAATCTATTAATGGGTGACACTGCAAAAAGCACAGAAAAATGCTCAATATATGTAAAAAAAATTGTAACTACGCGTCAACATTTGAAATGTAGGCCATTTTCTTTAAATATTTTTTATATATGGACTCCCGTGTCTATCCTGTGTCTAAATGTGTGATGTTCTCATGAAGAGAGTATTGTATTATGTTTTATGTGATATGATGGTATTCCTGATATGATACACAAGTTGTGACCCAGTCTGCTATAGATAGAGACAAAGAAGCTTCCATATCATATCTCCATGCCACCATAACCCATAAACATAATACGTAGGCTCCCGTCATGGGAATGTCACACAGTAAGCTACTGCTGCCGGATAGGGTACTCTGCATGCCACCTCCTGCCAGGGAAGGACAGATAAATAAGGGACAGGAGAGGGCAGGTACAGGAACATCTAGACCGTAATAGCTTTAACGGCCGTATCGGCTGGTGGATCTGTTTCAAGACACCCTACACTACACTAATAAGGTCTATTTCAGAAGTCCTTCTAAAACATGATCATCACAATATCTGGTATACTCTTTATGTCCGATATGTCGGTGCAACTATGGAGCTGAAAAAGGATGACCATCACAATTGAATGTTCCAGCAACTCAAAACAAAGACCCAAGTCAATTACAATTAGGGCATTTAGCAGACGCTTTTATCTAAAGCGACTTACATCGAGGCGGCAGAGTCAACCAGCTGGTCAGGAGCAGTCAGGGTTAAGTGTCTTGCTCAGGGACACATCAACACTCAGCTAGGAACTGGGGATCGAACTAGCAACCTTTCGGTTACAAGACAACTGCCCTACCTCCTGAGCTAAGCCGACTCCGTTGTTGAGTGTTCTCTAACCTGACCAAACTCTGACACGGAAACCACTTGAGACGCATGCGTATGCATACCATGCAATCAGTGCGGGTTTAAACATAATCATAATAATGATACAAATAATGACTGTTAGTGAGCGCGCTTCGTCGACCAGGCCGATGCCTGGCTCGTCAGGTCCAACACGTTTGGACGACGTCTGAGGACTCCTGCTGGGGTCGGGGCAGCGCTCGTAGCTGTAAAACATCAACCCTGCTAAACACACGCACACAACTACAGTGCAGAGTTGGTCACAAGGCCTCTGGTAAATATCTCTCTTTCAGTAGATTACTGTCTGAGGAGAACACCTGGGAAACGGGGGCCGGGAAGAGGAATTCCTCCTCACTTCCCGTACAATATGTCCTTTGTTTACTGACCACCAGCCTTAACAGCATCCGGTACGCTCTCCCATGTGGATCTCCAGCGCTGCCCTGAAGCCCAGTTTGTCAATGTTAAGGTCTCCAGCAGGCGATGGGATTCCACGTCCTCTTTTCTACTTTAGCAGACGCTTCTGTACAAAGCGGCTGCCTGTGCTATTCCTTGACTTTGATATGTCTGTAGGACATTTCTCCTCACGTGGTTTGGCTCGGGGCTTAGTCTCCATAGAGGTAGACGACATTGGGAATCAAACCCAGTTTCAGACGACGCTTGCAGGACGTGTTCCATCCAGGAGCAGAACGGGCGTTTTGGCGGGAGGGCTCGGGGTGAAATCAGACTAATGGTGGAATGCATGAGTCTGAAGGGTTTCTCTGTGTCGAGTGCCAGGTGGGAGTCTGCCTGCGTCGACATGCATCACAACACATGCTACACATCAGCAGACTCGCATCCATCCCCTCCAGACACAAGTTATGGATGCCTGATTATCGCCAACCCCACCTGGATCCGGAGAGTTCTCCATCGCCTCCTTGAGTCTTCGGTCTGGCCGGCATGGCGGGGAGATCGTCTGGAGTGTTTCCGCTTTCAGTCGGCTGGTCAACGTTCTCCCTCACTTCATCACCTAGCTGTTGGTGCCGCCGCTCCCCGTAGGAGGCCGACGGCTGTTGTCCATCAACAGACTCCGACCCAGTCTGTGTCAGGGCCCAGCAGCTCTATCGGTGGTAACTGTGTTACCGTGAACCAAGTCACCAATAACCTTGAAAGATAAATAAGAGATTAATTATACAATAGGTCCGCAT
>OLKM01002034.1:0-88718 GCA_900291075.1 Melanogrammus aeglefinus | reverse complement strand
AGAGCATCTGCATTCAAAATGACAAACTGTCGTGAGAGTAATAAGCAATGCAATGAATGCATGTTCCTGTCGCAAAAGACCTGCTGCCGAAGTACAACAAAACTCTGAACTTTTTTTTCACCATCTGATACCAGTCAGTAAGGCATCAGCAGAGCGTTCGTTTTCTCTACCTTCGTCGACTGAAATCATACCTCCGATCCCAAATAGACAACAAAAAAAGACGCATGAACGTGATGAACGCCATATTCACCGTGACATCTGGAAGGACATCGGACATGACAGCCATCGCTAAAATGAGTTTCGTGCAGCAAATGACACGACGCAAGGCAGGCCCTTTTGGGAGTTTTAAGGGTAGGTCAATGGTTTTATTAGCACCGCCGGTGCACGTCTTCTTGTCAATGTTTTTAACTGAGCATTGTAGCCTACTGATACAGTGGTTTTAATGTTGAGTTATACAATCTTACTGTGGTGCTTTTGTTGTGTATTGTTGGCTGATTGGGAGCATTTTATTCTGGCAACAGTTAATGTGCGGCATGTTGTGGGCTAAGTCATGACCCCATAATTGATTCAAGCTAATTAGGCTAGCCCTGTCTGTGCTGTGTTGACTGTTTTGGCAATTTGTATATTTGTAATATTTTTGGATTGGGTTATTAGTGTTGTTGGCGTGTTTTGGACATTTAAAATAAAATCATCTGGCAAAGTGATGTGCATCCGCATTTCTCTCTCTCTCTTCTCTCTCTCTCTCCGTCTCTCTCTCTCTCTCTCTCTCTCCCTCTATCTCTCTCTCGCTCTCTCTCTCTCTTCGTACGGTACAGAGCAAGTAGTTTTCAGTTGCGTTACCACGATCCACCGAGGTACCTTTCTTGTGCATTTTCTTCTGCGCTGTTCTGTGCGCGACGTGACTGATGGCAGTTACGGCGTGTCCTCGTATCCGCGTGCATAGCCTTGGCTATGGGATAATGTCGGACCTAAAAATTTGGTTGACCCCTCTTGCGATTGTGGCCCCCCTTGTTCAAAACACGTTCCCGGTCCTAATGTCTGAGTCACGACTGGGGTAATTCTCACATGGTTCAGAAAGTGAAAACAGGACAGATGGCGAAGTTTCACCTCCCGAGATACTTTGCACTTCTCTCGACCTCCATCTGGGGCCGGAATGGCGCCACGTTCCAACGCTATAGCAGGAAGCAGACGAGAAACTCATAAAGAAGCAGGAGAGGTACAGGTCTGTACACTGCTCTTATTCCTTGGGGAAGGAAGCCTGAACCAAAGTTTTCAAGAAATTCCGATTTGATCAGAAGGGGCGACGAGAACAAATATGAGACTAGTGCTAGATATAGTTTGGACAAATTATTTTGTGCCTAGAGTGAATGTCATTTCACTGAGCGAGCCCGCTTCATCAGCGAGTTACAGAACATGGCGAGAACGCGGAGGAGTACATTAGAAGCCTGCATGAGATGGCAGACACATGCTCCTTTGCCGATGTTAAGAATGAAAATATCCGCGACAGGTTAGTGGTGGGCAATTCTTGATAAAGTACTGTTCTGAAAAGTTACAGCTAACACCCCGACTTACTCAAGCCGGTCGAGTTAGTAATGACAGTCGGGAACCAAGTGGAAGGACCGTTAGTAGAGCAAGGCGCGGTGTGCCAGCGGAAGCATGCCCAGCTCAGTGAAGTTTGCAAAAGAGGGGCAACGTAGCACCACAGCTAAACTGGAGCGCCGCCATGTTCAGCGCAGGGAAACAATGCGAAAGCAGCGCCGGATAGGCGCGGAAATGGATGTTACAGATGCGGGAAACATCATGCTAAAGGAAACAGCTGCCCAGCAAGGAACGCGCGGAAATGCCACACCTGCAAGAAGATGGGCCAGTCTATGCGTTCCTTGTGCCGTTCGTTCATGTCAACGAGGTCAGGTGCATATACATATCGCGGCGACGGTCCAGAGCCATACACCATTCCTTGGTGCAATCACGCAGGTAACTGACACAAATGATGCATGGATCGTAAAGTTGAACAATTCAAGGAATACTGATGAATTTCAAAGATCGATACTGGGGGCAGATACAAGTGTTATATCTGAAAAGAATTTCAGCTTAATGGAAAAACCAAACCAAAGCTCAAGAAAGTTGATACTGGCACTTGATAGCCAGGGGGCAGACTGAACTGTCTAGGCCTACTTTCATAGCCAACACAATGAGAAAGAAGAAACCGTTCAGGTTCAAGGTGATGTGATAGGAGGGGATGGCAGTCAACCTTCTAGGGAGAAATGTAGTGGTGGGCGATGGGCCTAGTTAACGCATTTGCTGGAATTTAAAGGAGCAAAATACCCCTTATCCGTTTTCTGCTGTGGGACTTCGAATAGGTAAAAGCCAGTAAAAGATAACATTGAAAGAAGATGCAGTGCCTTACAGTGTTTCAACGGCAAGACGTGTGTCTGTACCTATGCTTTCTAAAGTTAAGGAAGAACTAGATGGCATGGTAGCCAGTGGTGTTATCACTGAAATTAAAGAACCAACAGAGTGGTGCGCACCTATAGTAGCCGTGCCAAAGAAAAACAAAGAAAAGATACGGATATGCGTGGATTTAAAGAACTTGAACAGGGCAGTGAAGAGGGAGAAATATATACTGCCCACAATTGATGACATTTTGCCTAAGCTGGCTCATGCTAAAGTCTTCTCACTGCTGGACGCTGCTAGTGGTTTCTGGCAGATACAACTGGATCCCAAGAGTGCAGTTAACTACGTTTATTACCCCATTTGGAAGGTTTTTCTTTAATAGACTTCCTTTCGGAATTACCAGCGCACTCGAGATCTATCAGCGAGAAATGGCTGAGATTTTGAAGGACCTAGACCTAGACCATAGGTGTACCATGTAAAGTACAGGGGCTGTGTAGTGTAGGGGGCCGTGTAGGGCCGTGGAGTGTCATGCTTGGTGTCATTGGACTCAGCTCAATGTGTAGATGTTAAATAACATGTCATTTGTCACAAACTTTTATCGGGAAGCAAATCAATAGCTGGTCATTATTGATTAAGGCCTCCAATTTCGACACAGCAAATTACTACCATTGAAACATGTTTGAATGTGTTCATGTGTGGCAACCGTTTGCAATCGCCTGGAAGCGTAGATGTTGAAGGGACATCTTTGTCTGCCCTCTTATACGCCACCGGCCCTACAAGAGAATGTACTCAGCAAGTGCTCCATCTCGTTGCACCTCACCCAGCGACTCGCTTGCAAGATTTTGGCCTGAAGTTCTACCCAGACCTACACCCTAGCCATCCAACATGCATATCCAAGAATCAGGCCTCTCTTTAATAATGACAAAAAGTTAGGAGAGAAATGCACATTCACTTTTTGTTATCTCATAAGCGGCGTGGTGCCGGTTCCTTTGGACCTTCTGACCCCAGACTTCAAAAACTTGGCAACAGGCCAGCTGTGTCTACACACCTTAAGCCACAAATGTACACCTCCATATGGGGACTAGAAACTAACCTCTGACTGTACTGTTGGAGGTCACGCCCCTTTTCCGGCCTTTTCGAGATAGCTAGGGATGCTAGAATGTTTACACATATTTCCCGGGGCCCCGAGAACGACATATCCGAGATTTGGAGTTCTAGCCCTTAGAGAAAAAAAGTTTTCCCAAATGGACTGTCATTTGGACAAAGCCCCTCAGAAATGTTGCCTGCAAGACCTAATGGTTCAGAATGTGGTGAAAAAACAGTTTTTGAGATAGGAAGGTCCTACCCCCCTGAAATTTGAATACCTTATTCTAGGGCCTTATTCCTTATTCCTTATACCTTATTCTAACTTAACTGGGACCTCCGCAACGAAACTTGAACCGATCGGACCCCGAGGGCAGGATTTCAGGGCGGTAGGACCTTCCTATCTCAAAAACTGTTTTTGGGGTCAAAAGGTCAAAAGGAGCCGGCACCACGCCGCTTGTGAGATAACAAAAAGTTAATGTGTATTTCTCTCATAACTTTTTGTCATTATTAAAGAGAGGCCTGATTCTCAGATATGCATGTTGGATGGCTAGGGTGTAGGTCTGGAAAGAACCATCAGGCCAAAATCTTGGGTGAGGTGCAACGAGATGGAGCACTTGCTGAGTCATTTCCTGTAGGGCTGGTGCCACAGGTTGAAGCATATGCGTCCTTTGAGACCCCCTTTGATATATAAGAGACCCCAAGGTACAGTTTACTTAAAGGTTCTCGACTCAGTCACCTATTGCATCACTTCCTTTAGGGCTTCGGCCTCCTAATTGATCATTGTAGTATAATTGAATGCCCTCTTTCATATATATGATACCTCCACCACTGGGACGTGGCAACAATTCTCCAAATCCATATGGGGAGTGGACAGTAGGGGTGTACACTAGGGAGCAAACTCAGGAGAAGGAATGACCTCTTATAAATATTTATTTAATAAATTGTTATGAGCTTGGTGTTTGGCTTTAAAAAACAGGTTATAGAAGAATTAGAATTGATGGCAGCTCCTTTGCCACGTGGCAAAGAGCCATCTAAGGATTAGAGGGGGCGGTCGATAGCAACCACCATAGCAACCATGACGGTCAAGTGACTGGATGCAGCCCCGTTGAAAAAAATAGAATACCACCCTACACACTCAGGAGATTAACGATATTAAAATTATTATGACCATGAAGTCTTTATTTGCATGGGTTTACATTTCGTTCTGTGTAGCATGGAAAAGTCGGAGAAACACTCCCATTCAGAATGCATTGGTTTACATTTCGTTCTTTTGGAGCACGGTTATTTTAATAATTAATTAATTTTCAGTTTATGAGGTGCTTCAAAGATGCACATTTTTCTGCAATAGTCCAAAATCCAATGGAAAAACCTGTTGTCTTTTTGGTCCCAATCTTTATATGCCCTGGATTACACATATGTTGTTTGTGGATTTAAAAGATAATTTTTCATGTCAAGAGTTTGTTGTGCAATTGTTCAGTTAAAGGCTGTAGAGAAAACATAATGGTTTTCACCTCTTTCGATGCTGTTATTCTCCCCTTGGAAAAAAGGGGTTAAGTAGAGCAGAGAGATCGCAATGTCTGTACCAGAGTGGGGGTGACGTTATATCATTCCCGTTGACAGGACTGAAGAGCTGTAGTTCACAAAGTGGCCTTTGTGAACTACATACATAACATTATTAAACTTCTCCGTGAACATTTTTAGTTTTCTTTGCATGAAAAATTATAATTTAAATCCACAAACAACATCTACCGGAAGAGGCGTGACTTCGCCACTTTATTGCGGTGACAACGCAGTGTATCCAGGGCAACAAGGATAAATAACAAATATGGCTATATGATTACACATAAATTCTCGTTAGATCATATTGACGTGTATAATTTAAGTTCACGTGTAATATATGCTATATATAGTTTTAGTATAGGCCTATAGCCTATCACACGTGAACTATCACTACTAGGGATGGGCATTCGATTAAGTTGTCTTAGTCGGTCGTCGGGGGAATTAACGATCAATTAGTCGATTAATTGTTTATTTTATTTTATTTTTCTTTGCAACAGTTCAGTAGCCTACCAGTCGAGGATCCATTTATATGCTTATAGGCTTAAGTATTTACATTCAAAACGAAATGAAATTACAAAAACAGTGTTTTCCTCATTGGGATCTTTATTATTAGATGAACAACTCAGTTAAACCTAAACTAAGCAACGGAGCCTGCAGCTCGAAGCCGGCGCTCATAAACATAACTGAAAATAAACACAACCCTCGTTTCTTCCCAAAATAATAGCAATAATATATAAAAAAATCATGTTATAACAACTTAACGCAAAAATGTATTATACTTAATTCGGACAGGTTTTGCCAAATGTAACGCAAAATATTTTTAAAAAGGCAGAGAAAGAAGGCCGAGAACAATGAATAAGGCTTAGTAACAAAGCTTCTGGAAATAGAACCAGTAACTCACACAACTTCAGCACCAGTCTACGGATTTTTGTTCAGAAAGATGAGCATGTGTTGACATGCTCCGGGGTCAGACTACACGACGAGCAGCGCTGGTGAACCGTCCTAGTCCAAGCCGCCGAAAACACCCGCTCTGAGGCAAAGCGGGGGAACAACTTTCCACCAGCTGTAGGGGTGCAATCCAGGGCCTCAGAAAGTTCTTTATTTCTGCTTCGATGCCAACCTCGCCTTGAGTGGTATTGAGTCGATTCAGATCGGGCGAAAATAAGTGTACTGAAAGGAAACTATCGCGAAGTGTGTGGCGATGTACACTTTTCTTACTCAACGTCATCTTAGCTACGTAGCGGAAGAGGGCGGAGCCAGGCTGAGCCAAAGTCGGCGCATTTTCCACATAGCCTGCATTAATAGTCATTTTGTAGTTTTTATAGTATTATAGTTTTTATAGCTGCTAGGCGTAAAGAGTTCACCGCACAAAGCGGGATGTTAATTGCGGGGGAGGAGCCCGCAAATTTAAATATTGCCCCCGTGTGGTAAAATGTTTAATTGCACACGGCATTAGATTAGTCGATGAAAAATGTACGTAATCGACGAAATTCTTAACGATCAATTAGTCGATCGTCGATTAATCATGCCCATCCCTAATCACTACGCCTTCGGGCACGGCTCTTCTTAATGCTGTGGAATGCTCTGTCTGTGGAATGCGATGTGACTATATATATATATATATATATATATATATATATATATATATATATATATATATATATATATATATATATATATATGCACACATATCTACACCTCTTTATATTCTGAGAAACACTCCGAGATATTAAATATCCAAAATATATAATAAAACATTTCGTTCTGCGCAGTACATAGGCCTACTAGCCACCAGACAGTGATAAAAAAAAAGAGTTACGTTGATTACAAAATGAACTTATTAATTACAAGTCTAAACTGTGGAAAATAGAACAAGGGTTTGATATAGAGCGTGCACTGTGCCGCCCTTCTGAAGTCTAAAAAAATCTCCTGATTGAAATGCATTGGTTTAATATTGAATTAATTAAATATTAAAATTAAGTGTGGCGTGTGAGCGTGTGCATGGGTTGAATTGTGTGCGTCTCAAGCCAAATGCGAGAGACTTGAGAGCCCTGTACTTATGTGACACAAACTAGCACCGTAAACGTTCTTTCCCGCATGAGATGACGTCATTCTTTATAGGTTCATGGGTCTGATGCGCCGATTTCGCATGCTGATATTTCCGGAGATTCTCGGGAATCTTCGACAATTTGGCTGTCTCATTAAACGCTAAATAATAGAATTATAGCCTAATTATATATATATATATATATATATATAGCATTTGTGGTTTTGGCGTAAACATAACTAGGGCGCACTGTACTATCTGCGCACACCCTTTCTGAAGCTTCTCTCTCGCTCTTTCTCTTTGTCCCTCTCTCTCTTTCTCTCTCTCTCTCGTATCGTTTTGTGGAGCACGTTAATTGTCTGAGAACACTCCCATTCAGAATGCATTGGTTTACATTTCGTTCTTTGGAGCATGGTTATTTTTATTTATTTTCAGCTTTTGAGGAGGTACTTCAAAGATGCTAATTTTTCTGCAATAATCCAAAATCCAATGGAAAAACCCGTTGGCTTTTTGTCAAGAGAACCCAGGGCGACGCTCACTTCCGGGTTGGCCGACATACGTCATCCCTCCACCCCTCTACTGTAAAAACACATGTTCAAGTTGAATGATAATAATAATAATAATAATAATAATAATTATAATAATAATAATAATAATATTTATTTAAGGTGGGGGGGCATACAAGTCTTTTGGCCATTCGTAGTGTTGATCAGCAGAGAAATAATTTGTCCGCAAAGACGGTGACGTCGCTTAGCAATGGAAGACGCTAGGGTTGACAAGTCACCGGACTACCCATGCAAGTGAACGGAGTGTTCCACGGCATTAAGAAGAACCGTGTAATAAGCTTGGCATAGATTTCTCCTCAGATTAGGCCAATAAACCAATAATAAAATAAAAATAAAAACGCTTGATCAAAGGCCCGGCCCGAGGATAGTGGTGGGAAATATCGCCCCGACCCGGCCCGCGGGTCGGGTCGGTTCGGGCTCGGGCTTGGGCAGAGATTCTAAACACTGACTGGAACTACTTAGCAGATGTCTTTAGGCCTATATCAGGAGTTAATGCACGCCCTGCAGCCGATCAGAATACGAGTAATCCCCCAGACCGTGGTATAAACAATATTATTCACAAGTTATAATCAACCCCTACACATCAATATTAATGATAACCCATCAAATGCTCTGTAAGGTGACCTTGGGTACCTTGAAAGGCGCCTCTGAATTAAATGTATCATTATTATTATTTTTATTATTAAATACGGTATGATTTCTAGATGTCATGGCAACATCCGCTCGCGACACTGGACTGGCGAGGCATCGACGCATAGCCAAAAAACAAGATAATAGATGGCTAGATAAAATAAGCATCAAGACATACAATTCTAAAAAGAACAGATGAAGCAGCTACCCTTTTTTCCTTCGCGGTTTGCCTACAGAGCAGCGCACCTGCATTTAATATATCCGTGAATTGTCACAATTTCTCAGAATCAAAGGTGAAAGTAGAAACGGGTGGCCAAAAGCTGTCATATTGTTAGTTATCACAGACAATTTTAAGTAGAAACGGGTGGCCAAAAGCTGTCATAATGTTAGTTATCACAGACCATTTACAATAAATGAACATTAACAATAAATGTTCTGTACGGAGCTCCTTAAGGGACATTAGGGAGAACGCTCCCGGACAGAACCTTAGTTTGGAAGTCGTGCTTAGTGACACGAAAAATACTTCCAATTGATATACATTCTTTGAAAAATGCGTGTCCCTGATCACATTTAAATAGATTACATAACGTGGCAGTGTCACATATTTTCATGCCACGCCGCATTGAAGCAGTCATTTCTGCAAAAGGATTCCTGTCCAAGTATTGAGTGCATAACTGAACATAATATTTGAAGGTTGACTTTTTTTGTATTAAAAAAACTTTTCTTTTATTGGTTGGATGAAATATGCCAATTTTTTTAGATAGGGATTTTTGGTTTTTCTTGACTTTTTTGCCAAAATCATCAATATTAAAACAATAAAAGGCTTGAACTACTTCAGTTGTGTGTAATGAATCTAAAATACATGAAAGTCTAATGTTTATCAGTACATTACAGAAAATAATGAACTTTATCATAATATGCTAATTTTTTGAGAAGGACCTGTATATACATGCCATAACCTTGTCACAGTCTGTTAGGCCGTAGTTTAGCTTTAAGAGAGGGAGAGAAACCTCAGGAAAAACCATATATATAAGGTACTCCTTACCTCTATGATGTTGGGCGGCCCGCTGCACCACAAGGTTCCTGTTAGCTCTGTTGCCTGGGAGAGCCCCTTGATCTTCAATCTGAAGCCTGCTTGCTGTCTCCCGAGCTGGGACTGCAGGGTTAAAGTCTTCTCCTTGCCAGAGCTCAGCTCCATCTGCAGAAACACACATATAGCACTGTGGCAATGTGGCAATATAGGCAAATGTGGAGAAAAAACTGAAAACACATGTTATGTTGAAGGCCACAATGTATGCATGTATAGTTGAGTAATATACACTTTTCAAAGCATTCAAACATCATGTTTTATTGTTGAATGGAATGAAAAAGCTATTTGAAGGGTCAGGCGGGGGCTGGTGGTGGTCCCGGTGCTAGCCTCTGCTAGCGGGGTGTCAGGATTCAGGAGTGGTAGAGGCTCAACTATGGAGTTAGAATCATGCCAAAACCCCCCACACACACAAAACGTGTTTTACTCATGCACAATAATCCACACACACCCAAAACGTGTTTTACTCACACACAATGATTCACAAACACACTCAGAAACATATTTCTACAAGGATCTGAATGCATTTGTGCGTGGATCAGCAAGGCGGAAAATTAGTGCCAAAAGTCACGTGACAAAGAAATGTCCCGTGACTTTTGGCACTAATTTTCCGCCTTGTCACTTGACTTTTGGCACTAATTTTCCGTCTTGCTGATCCACGCACAAATGCATTCAGATCCACGCGCAACTTTTCGTTCCGTGCTTGTAGAATTGTTTTGTACTTGAAGGAATTTGTTTTGTACGCGCAACTTATATTTCCGTACTTGTAGAATTGTTTTGTACTTGAAGGAATTTTTTTGTACGTGCAACTTTTAGTTCCGTACTTGTATGTTTCTATGTTTCTGAGTGTGTGTGTGAATCATTGTGTGTGAGTAAAACACGTTTTGTGTGTGTGTGGATCATTGTGCGTGAGTAAAACACGTTTTGTGTGTGTGTGGATCATTGTGCGTGAGTAAAACACGTTTTGTGTGTGTGTGGGGTTTTGGCATGATTCTAACTCCATACTCAACACGTTGTTTATTCAGAGATACAAGGTCAACGGACATGCACTCTGGAGAGCTCCATATATTATTGTGTTTTCAAGTGCCATAAGCTGCTTCAGTCTACTGCTTCACTTATTTTCCCCATCCTTTTTTCATTGATAATAAACTTTCAAAGAAATCAAGAATAAAGCTCCTAGGTGTATGAGTAAAAGACTAGGAATTACTGTGACACCCAAGATCTGGCAGTGAGAGAAACATTTAACAAGCGCTTATAACAAGAGCCATATTTAGTTATGATGGAACATGTTTGTAGGCTTTCTGTGCCTTTATGGACAGGACGGTGAAGAGAGATAGGACATTAAAAGTTTGGGGGAAATATATGAAATCCATATTTTCCTCTTGGTCCACATTTACAGTATTGCGCTTGTCATGCCAGACAGATTTGCACTTATCTTTATCCTCGTCATCACCACCTCCCACACACAACGGCAACATGGTGATATGAAAGTTTGATGGGGCCATCATTGGTGCCCTCATTAAACATGCGCAGATAATCAACAAAAAATGAAAGCTTCCAAATCAAAACTAAAAAACCTGTCGCCCTATTACAAATGCAATACCATAATAAATCTCTTAAATGGGATCCTCTAGATTTAAATGGGATGCCAAATATCTTAAATCTGATCTTGTTGATATAAAATATCTGAAATGAATCAACCAAAATGTTTTCCTGCCGGTTGATGTGATCAACCGGCACTGAAATGTTTCTCACCTGAATGCTGTTGTTTTCACTGAAATGTTTCTCACCTGAATGCTGTTGTTTTCAGGGACTCCGAGAGCCCGCAGAAAGTTCACTGTATGAATAAAACTACTGTTCATTCCTGCATCTACAGAGGACATTGTCAATGTCATCTTCTTGGTAAACTGTAAATAAGAAACAGCATTTTGATTATTGCATGGATTCTGTTTATGGGGTTAAGTCCTAAATGTATAAAGATAGGCAAGGCAAGGCAACTTTATTTATATAGCACTTTTCATACACAAGGCAGACTCAAAGTGCTTCACATATAAACATTGTCATAAAATAAAATGAATTAAAAATGAATTAAAAGAAAAAAAAACATATGCAAAAAATTAGTCAATGTAATTAAGATTTATCAGAAAGCTAAAGCAAACAAGTCTTTAGTCTTGTTTTAAAAGTGGTCAGAGTTGGGGCTAGTCTTAAATCCTCAGGGAGTTTATTCCAGCTATTTGTTGCATAGTAACAAAATCCTGCTTTCCCATGTTTCTTGTTTACTCTGGGGAAAATTAACAGATGGTCTCAGAAGATCTTAGTGGTCTAGAAGGCTTATGTAGTGGAATCATATCAATTAAATATTTTGGTTCCAAACCATGTAGGGATTTATAGGTTAGCACCATGATTTTAAAATCAATTCTCTGACCTACAGGAAGCCAATGTAATGATTTAAGAATTTGTGTAATATGTTCAAATTTGTTGGTCTTTCTTATAACTCTAGCAGGATCCTGAACAAGCTGAAGATTCCTTAGAGTTTGTTTTGGGAGACCTGTAAGGAGACCGTTGCAGCAATCAAGCTTACTCGTGATAAAGCCATGTAAAAGTTTTTGTCAGTCTTCGGTTGACATGAGCCCTCTAAGTCTTGCTACATTTTTAAGGTGATAATATGCAGATTTTGTAACTGATTTGACGTGACTGTCGAAATGTAAATCTGAATCCACGATAACCCCTAGATTTCTGGCTTTGATTGAGGTTTTCAGGGACAGAGCGTGAAGGTGTTGGGCCCTGTTGCCTTTTCGTTTTAGTACCAAGTACAATTATCTCAGTTTTGTCCTCATTTAGTTGAAGGAAATTTCGGCAGATCCACTCTTTGTAATCAGAAGCAGAGATAAGAAAATATTTTTTATAAAGAATATATATTGTTATTAATCAATTAAATTGCGATAGATAAAGCTGTCTGTAGATAACTTAAAGGATAACTTTGGGATTATTCATCATGGTGTTATTTTCATTGTCATCTTTGCTCCAAGGAACTAATGTGGACAACCATCTCTGAAACATCGAGGTCAGCCAGCCACTATCCACAAAATGGGCTGCAATGGAACTCTTTTGGGCAGTGACGCCCTGTCAATGTACATACATCTTGAAGTGCTGTTTTTTGCAGCCAACGTGCTTGTTATTTTCAGTGTCTGTAATGACAATATGGTGAATATTAAATTCAACCCTCCTCCAATCCTTGTTCTATCTTCTCCAACCTCTTTAATCCCCCATTCCTCCTCCTCCCTTCTACTGAGTGATTCTGTTCACTTCTTTGTGAAAAAGATGATGACATACGCTCCTCATTCCCCCACCAACCTGATTGTACCACGTGTCCTAACGCCACCACTTCATCTCCTGCTCGAACATCCTTTTCAACCCTCACTCACAATAGGGTCCCTGGTAATCTCCCACAGCCCCACAACCTGTCCTCTTGAGCCTATCTCTCGTTACATTCTTCAGTCTTTTCCTCCCCGAACTTCTCCCTTTCCTCACCCATCTCATCAACACCACTTTGACCAATGGTTGTCTTCTGGACACTCTTAAAGTGTGGACCTTGCTTAAAGAAACCCAGACTCAACCCATCTGATGTAAGGAATGACCGACTGTCTATGTACTCTTTATCTCCAAAGCTCTTGAGCATGTCGTCTTTTCACATCTCTCTGCATGTCTCACCCAGAACAACCTCCTCCTCCTCCGGCAGGCCACTGCCTCAGGCTCTGCACTTGCTCTGTTCACCTGTCCTCTTTCCTACCTCACGGACTGCACTTACAGGGTAACCAGGATCTGCGCCCGTTCCCTGTGGTCTCACTACTCAGGTTCTGTCCTGGCCACCCTTTACTCTCTGACCGAGCTTAGCCTTCCAGGGAAGGCATCTCCCTTCCAAAACCTCTCCATCAGCATTGGCAACTCTGTAGTGCCTGCGACAAGAATGGTAAGGAATCAGTGTGTGACATTGGTTGACCACCCACTCCTGAAGATTCAAGCTGTACAACATCAGGAGGATATGTCTGTTCCTCAGAAGGCCACCCAGGTTCTGGTCCAGGTCATCTCACTCCTTTACTACTGCAACTCTGGCTGGTTTGCAAGCCATTCGTCCTCTGAAGTTCATCCAGAATGCGGCATCCGGACTAGTCTTCAACCTACATAGTACTGACACACTACACCTCCCCTCCGCACCCTGCGTTGGATATGCGTTCTTACCTATGCTGTCGCTAATGGGTCAGGCCCCCCCCCATACAGGATATCTTCAAACCCTAGACCCCAGCCAGTCCTCCACGCTCCATGACTGGTAAGCGATTTCTACTCCTTCACTACGTGAGAACCCCAGCAACTACTCAAGTAGATCTTGATTGTTTCCAGTCCTGGCTCCACAATGCTGGAGTGAGCTCCCAACGGACACCAGAACAGCTTAATCCCTGCCCATATCCCGCTGCAGATTGGAAAGTCCTCTGTTCAGACAGCCTCTTGGTGAATGAAAAGTGGAAAGGAAAAAATATTAAAATAACTCTCTTCCAGTCTCTCTGTCACCATCACATGTTTATGTATTGTAGCATGTAAAGGTAATTGATTCACTTATTTTTGGTATATAATATTACTGTCACTGTTTAAGGGGTTCAACTTCATAGTTGAATGATATTACAAGTCGCTTTGTAATATCATTATATTACAAAGCAATAATATAATGATATGGAATGGAAATTCTGTATGGAAATTCTTGAAACATTAAGATTTTACAGCAATATATTTCTTTTAGCAAGACTTTCTTAGAGCCAATTACAAACAGACCGGATCAAGCAAAAGGTAAATAAGAGAGATGAATAATTCTGAAGGGATCAACTCCATAGTGTCGTCAGCCACTTATTATAAAAATTGGCATTGGCAAAAACAAGCCGCTTTAGAGGTTGTACATTAAGGGGCGCTATGCCCCAAGGAATCACTTTGCAGCCGTTTTGCGGATTATGCCTTCAGTGTTCTTGCTCATTACTGGACAAACAAAAAATGTTTTGCCCTGTATTAGACACTATAAGAGTAAAATAGGGTCTGGTTAAATAATCCAGAGGTTATCATTTAAAATAACATGAGCAACAAGATCAACAGGCCTATCCACCTCATGCTTAGACAGACACAACTCTCCCCTCCCACCTGTTGATTTCCTGCAGAGCAATTCTGAAGGTAATAGTATGAGCCATCGCCATGGTTCCCAGAGTTAATCGCCATGGCAGCAGACGAGGGCAGGCCCAACATCTTTAGCAGGGGCATGTTGTTGTTGAGAAGGACTGATACTTTGCTCTGATACTGAAACAAAATGTTAGAACTTGCATAAAACAATTCGACATATTTAAGTCATTGAGCATCTCTGCTTTTAATAAACATTTGTTTTCTCTTTAAAATAGTTGTGGAGTTTGTGTGGTCAGTGGCTAGTTTGAGCAGCCTGATTACTATGGGGCTTGGTAACGCTGCACACTTGTGGTGTATTGACTAATCTGGGCATACAGGATAAAACAGCCATCAATCTACACAGTCATTGGGAGCTCTGACAGTTCAGCATGTAACGGTGCGTGGTTTACTGCCCTACATTGGTCACCGGTTTGGAAGTTGAACCCAAGAGGCTTTGGTGAGCTCCGCCCCAATCAGGGCACAGGTAGTGAGTGTGAACCTGTTTATTGGCTAGATTTAAAAGTGGATCAGGCTGCTGACATGTCTCTCCTGAGTGTGTTGGGATGGCACACTATGTTCCTTGATAAGTCAATGCCCCACAGGTGTGTGGCCTAACCCAGCCCCAGAGTAATAGGGCAGACCCTTCAACCAGCCACCCATCACACACACTCATCACCATCCTAAAAATAATTAAGTGTTTTTCATCAAAAGATGCTGGCATAACAGCACTGTTGTGTACCTTGGTTTTAATCAGGACTAATGAAGCCTGTAGTGTTTTCTTGTCTATCGCCATGGAAACCCTTGTCTCAAGAGCACCACGAGAGGTGACCACAGACCCAGAGAGGAGCACCCTGTCTGGACTCCCCCACTTCTACAAACAGAACAAGACGTCACGTACGATGCATATGATGAATGAAATCCATGATAAAATAATACTTTCCCTGTAATCATTCATGCGCACACACTCACAGTTGCACTCTACCTGTACAAATGTGCAGTTGTTGTAATACACCACTGACCCCTGCAGGCCAGGGCTGGGCAGGATGCCGCCCGTCACCCCCAGTGTACACTGGCCTATCTGCAGCAGGGCTTGGCCAGCATACCCCCGCTGTCCAGCCCCGGCCGACACGGACAGCCTGGCGTGTCCTGGGATCTCATGGAGGAGAAGCACAGACATGTTTTGGCTCAGCTGGCCTTCCACTCTCAGCTCTGGTGCGGCCCATGCACTAAGACGAAGAAAACCCTGTTCATTGCCCAGGCCAGTGTCCACCATGGCTGTCCACACGCCCTGACTGTCCTCTGTCACTGAGCCATTCAGACGGGCCTGGGGGGTTAGAGAAGGTGAGTTACATTCTGTAGATATCTACATCAGTAAAGTAGTACTACTGGAATCCCCTTGAAACCCCTCTCTGATCCTTGTTTCATTGTTTTATGAAATATTTATTATCTATTATTATTGTATTTTATATTATATGCATGTAATTTACTACTTTATTTATCTACTTTATTTCTAATGTGAAGTGATGGAAAAGGTTAAGTGCTTGCCCAAATACCGGTCCGGTCCATGAAGTCTGATTCAATGCTATTCTATTATATTCAAGAATCCACCTTAATGAGTCTCAAAGCTTAATCACCCTAAAAACGTACCTGCAAGAAGGGACATTTAGACTCCATAGCCCACAGCCACCTCCCCCTCCCTTTCGTCCCAGGGAGGGCTTTAACCCCCAAGTGGCAGGACCCGCTTCTGATCAGCAGATCAGCGGTCTCCCCAGGTGCCCCAGGACCAGAGGCCTCCACTGTGGTCCTCAGGGGCAGGCCTCTGCTCCTCAGCTTGGGGAAGGAGTGTGTTAAGGCCCCAGAAAGGTGGACGGGCCTGCAGGTTTGCCCTGCCAGATCAATGGAGGCCTTAAGGTCTTCCAGGCGGAGGGCGCCGGCCAGGGTCAGCTGACAGGGTCCCATGGACAGGTAGCCGTGAACATCAGAGGACACGGGCAGAAAGGTTCTCTGAGGAGCGATGAGTGTGTTGGAATTGTGTTTGTGGGAAAATACAACCACACTCACACTTGCACCCTTACACACACACACACACACACACACACACACACACACACACACACACACACACACACACACACACACACACACACACACACACACACACACACACACACACACACACACACACACGTTTGTGCCTGTGTTCATTGAGATATGTACAAAGGCACAAACGTTGCACTCATTCATCACATGCAACCATGCATGTGTTTTGTAATTAGTACTGTAAGGATTCACTATTATAATAGACTTAAGCCCTTTACACCTTGATGGTTAACATTTAACTCACGCATCAACAATCATCTGCCACTAAACACATACGCTGCATTTTATCAATAAACTAGGTGATGAGACATTTAGCTAGGAATTGTTCTGTCATGTTGAAAATGGCAAATGGACTCAATTGCTCTCTAATAATGTGTGAGGACGCTGTGTACCACAAGGCGTGGAAAGGATAAAACATCGGTCCATGGTTAGGAAGTTAGTTAAAGAAATTTGTTGCACAACATAACTACGCCCCCTACCTGTAGAGCTGGGCAGTTTTGGCTGAAATTGAAAGCATACGCTGACTGGCTCGTCTGCATCTCATGAGACCTGCTCTGCCCAAGGAGAGACCTGAAATGGCACTGCCCCAGATCCAGCCCCAGCTCCAACCCACCAGGGGGGATTACAGCTGAAAATGCCAGGACCAGAGCCCCGTGGGTGGGCACAGCCTGCATCGGTGCTGCCTCCATGGAGTGCTGAACGGACCCCCGGAGGCTCAAGTGAGGATGGCATTCTAGAGATAGACTCAGTCTGGCCTTCTCTTCACCCATAACCTGGATTTGGGTGTTCAGAGAGGTGGCACAGCCTTTTTGGAGAACCGAGCCATTTATGGAAAATTCCCTTGGAGTAGGAGTCTGTGGAAATTACATTATATGTTGATGAAAACAAGGAGAGAAAAAAATAAGGACACGACTGCATTCACTTAATATATTATTATGTATTTGAATTTAAACTAATATGTAATTCATAGTTATATGAAGAAAATATTTTTCCTATTCTTTCCTCATGAAATAATGGAAACACGCACGCGTTTCCTCAATTTCAGATCTAACGTTCAACAACCAACATAACAGTCCTCAGGTGGTCTGCTCCCCTCTGAAGACCAACACAGAGCATGTATCTCTCTCCAAGCCCCCCCGGGCCTGGCTGGACCCTAGCTAGCATGCTAACCAATAGCCTCCCAGCGGGGTAAACCTCCAGCAGCTGGGTGGAGCTGTGCCGGAGCTTGGCTCGGAATCAGACAGAGGCAATCCCTCACTGGCCCACCGTTATCCTTTTGTCCCTTTTCGGGGGAAATACTTTCTCTGCTTTTGACCCATCCGGGGGCCAGTAAACACATGCACACTTTCACACACACATGCAGAGGAGTGACCTTGTCAGAGGTCCACACTTGGGGGCAAACCAGCACACCCAGAGCAGTGGGCAGCCGCAGTGCAGCGCCCGGGGAGCAGGTTGGGGTTTCAGGTGCCTTGCTCAAGGGCACCTCATCGGTGGATGAGGACGAAGGAGAGTGCTGCACAACTTCTCCCCCCGTCCACATTTTTGCCAACTGGTCGGGATCAACCGGGCCACCCTCCGGTTACCGGTCCAACTCCTTAAACAGTAGGCCACGGATGCCCTTCAATAAAGTCCTCTGTCTTCCAGAGACAGAGGTATTGTTCAGGAGCTGGGCTGAGACATGGAGGTCTACTTTCTGTGGGATGACCCTGGCCAGCGAGGCCCATTGGTGAGCCAAACTCCTCCTCAGCTCCGCCTGGCAGTTCTTATTCAGAAGCACCCACAGCAGACACTGAAGGATGTCCTGCTGGTTCTCCAACAGCCGAGAACCTTTGAGGGCGTCCTCCTTGGCTTGTGTCTGGATGGTGAAGGAGGTCCTATCCGTGTACTGCACTTGCGACCACGCCAGCCTGCCCAGCTCCTCACAGCATAAGTCAGCATCATACTGTAGCTGACAACACCCCCCCGACATTTGCCCAGACGTGACACCATCTGGTCAGTCTCAACTGACCCCTGAGCTCTCTCTTGTGCACACCCCCAGGGGTCCTGTATTCACCAAGAAAATGCCATACACCCCAGCCGCCTCCACCCACACCCCACACTGTTGCTGGCTCTCCAGCGACCCGCCACCAACCACAGTCCCAGGGCTCCAGTTCAGAGGCCGCAGCAGAAGCCTGAGGTTGGAGTTGATGGGCAGGCCCACGGATGTGAGTAGGAGCCTGAAGAATGGTTAGTTTAGACCGTAGGCCCAATCAGCAGGGCTGATGCAGCCTTTGGCTTGTGCGTCAAGGCTAAGGCAAGCATTAGCAAGGCCATAGCAGAGCCTACTTTGTGGCCGAGAGACAGAGAAGGCTCGTACCTCAACTGAGTAGCTTGCCAGGCTTCCATAGCATTGACCTAAGAAGCGGTCCATGGAGGAGTCGCTTGTGCAGTTCATCTGGGAAAGCAGGGACGTTTTTTGTTTAAAGAATGGAGTCTTGGAGTGAGGATGGAGGAGCCCCTTCAAATGGCTACATTACACAACATGGCATGTTCTGACCTCAAAATTATATGATAATGCAATCTGAATGTAATGAGTACATAATCATTTATCAATGAGTACAAAATAATTTATCAATCCTATCAAACATATATCCTCGTTAAAAACAATGTAATTACTTGAAAATAAATATTTGTACAGATTTACAATGATCTCAGTGTAGAGTAAATGTGTAGATGGTTTTCAACAGGTGTCATGTGTGGGATGCATTTCACCTGCAGAGATGTGGGTAAACCTTCCCTGGGTTGCCGTATCTCTTGCCATAGAGACACAGATACATTCGCTGTGTTGTTGTTCCTTGTCGCAATAAAATGAGCATCCAGCTTTTTTTGCTCCTCTATGTGAAGAACCAGGTCTCCGACGACTCTGCCCTCCTCTCTCTGTTGAATGGGAAGGGGACAGGGGAAAAGGACCGTGTAGAGGTTAGGATGTAGGAGTTCCACCCGTTGGTACTGGGTTAGATTCCCAATAATAACAGCATACCTGTAGGCATCCTAAAGCAAGAGGCCACTAGAGCCTCCTTCTGGTCCTGATGGACATGAATCTGAATTCTCCGTAAATCATTTAGGTTAAAGGCCTAGATGAAGATCCCACGTTATTTATTTTGTTCTCATTCTTAGTTTGTTGGTGGAATCCACTGACACACCTGGCATAATGGTACATGACTTAATCATTAATTAGTTAATGCGCTTAAACACCTTTAGCAACAGTTAACTAAAGGTCTTTTTATCAATTTACTAATGTTTACTAATGGTGTCTGTGTTAACTAAGGTATTGATTTATACATTATTTTATATGATGAAATATTAAATAGCAGCTTAAGCATAGGGATAAGGGTACTAACCCCAACACTACCCCTATGCCAATACTATGCTTATTACTGCATTAAATAATGTTATTTAATGGTTAATTATGTACCTGTAACCCTTTGGAAATTGAGGCCTAACTATTAAAAGTTCAATAATAGAATAATTAGAAATTAATAAATAGTATAAATAGAAATATAAGTAGAATAAGTTCATTAATAGAATAAATAGGAATTAAAAGGTTAAAAACTATGCATATATATGATATGGCAGAGGTTCATACAGTTCATGCATTGTTAGTTACATGATGTAAATTGTATTTTGTTTTCTTTATCACTTTGTTCATGATGCTGGGAATGTTTTAAGAATGTTTAATTTTAAATACCGTGTACGAAGAAATTAAAATGTAAATGTTTATTTTCTAAGCCAATGAGAAACGAGTGTAGGGTGAAGGGTCACGACGAAGTGGGGGGAACGAAAGGAGAGAAGAGAGGGAAAAAATGGGAGGAGACATGTTGAGATGAGCGCCAGCACACAGCTATAGTTTACTTGGGTAAAACACTAAGTAAAGCATTACGGTTGTTAATGTTGTTACACGAACGACTAGTGACTCTTATGGAAGCATTGTACAGTAGTGTAGTTGTGTTATGGTGCCTTAATTCATGAACTCGGACTGAACCACTGAAGAGCATCAGGAAGCTAACTCGGCTAGAGCTAGTTTATTAGTTGTGCACTTTGCTCAAGGTGTACAGCTCGGACGTCTGTAATGTGCATCGTTTGGACTACTCGGCTTGACTGCTCGGCTTGAAGCATGAGGACCGGAAGACGGAGGAGTCCAGCGGGTAAGGGACTACTCGGGTCGCCGGACATCTCGGTTGACAGTTTGGAGGACGTCTCACCTTTCCGCCGGCTCGGCACGCTCGAGGCAAGGACGGCGGCCATTTTTGCTGGCGGACAGTTGAATTTGTTCTCGGCATATTGGCGCGAAGTAGCCTTTGTGTTTGTGGCTTCTACGATCCCAAGCTTTGTATCAGGCCTGCACCATATGACTCGGTAACTCATTGGGTACCCAAGGTATTAATTAGTTATATTTGCCGGCTATAGGATTTAGAGGTAAAGGGTTTTGGAATACTGTTTCATTTAATCTGTGTACTATTGGGTGTGGTGGTCAATGACCAATACTCGTATTTGAAATGTGACTATGTTTTGCTAATTGATATTGTTGTACCAATGTAACTATAGCTTTCCAAGTAAATAGTGAAATGGATCTGCATTGTGTTGGCGTGGTTTATTAGGCTCAATGCATAGCTAATAGGCAAAAGATAACAGTTTAGTACATTAGTGATTGAAATATAGTAATTTAAGTTTAAAGCATATTATTTGGATTGTCATTGAGTCATTATAATATTGATACTTAGTTATTATTGCATACAGAGAAAGACAAAGCAAACACAAACAATAATAGTTAGAGATAACATTTTATTTAAAGAATTCAGGTTAGCCACCCCTATTATTTGCCTAAAAAAGCAAAGGGGCGCTACATACCATTCATGCAGAGTGCTTTCAAGTCGCTTCAGATAAAAGCATCAAGCTCAAGGAAAAATGTAGTTGAAGTGTTTAAGTAAGTGTATATTTCAAACCATCTCCTAACCAGCAGGACTCACCTGGTAGTGTGAGTCAGCCTGCATGGAGCTGGGCAGGCCCCGGATGGCCAGGGTCCTGCTCTGGTGCTGCAGCCCGGAGTGGAGCTCCCAGCGGGGGACGGCTTGGCGGCCCATCCTGGCCCAGCTCAGCTCTGCCCTCATGCCCTCGGACCCGGCCAGCAGCTCTGCTAACAGGGATGCTTGAAGTCCTCTCTGGTTGGTCCAGCTCACCTTGGCACTGTTGTTAGCAGGTATGCCTAAAGGTACACGCCAAGGGAAGGAGAGTTACTATATATAGATGGATAGGTAAAGGCCTCTATAGCAGGTTTTACCTAAATTGTTATTTTCCATTCACATATTTCCAAGTGGAAATTTTATTTTTCCATAGTTTGATTTGAAAAGTGCGTCAAGTAATGTAAATGTTTATGTTCCATACCAACAAAGCTCTGAAGAGAGGGAAAGAGTGAGGGAGTGAGAGCTAAAGAGAGGGAAACAGAGGGACTGAGAGAGAGCTTGAGAGAGAGCGAAATGGTTTGGTTGACCTCTAGCCCTGAGCAGGTCAGAGGAGTGAGAGATGTTGGCTCGGAGCACTCCCTTCCCCCAGCTGTGGAGTTGCCGGCTGGCGTTCAAACACACAAATTGGTCCCCATACTGAGCATACAGCCTGTAGCTCGCCCTGCACCCGAGGCCGTCCCCTGCTGTGTCATCCTCATCTTCCTCATGCTCCTTCTCCTCCTCATCCCCATATCCAGCCCTCGTGTGTCCATGTTCTTCAATGTGCTTCATCTCCACCAGGTACAGGGCCTCCATCACCTGGAGTCTCAGCTGTCCTGCAAACACACGCGCGCACACACACACACACACACACACACACACACACACACACACACACACACACACACACACACACACACACACACACACACACACACACACACACACACACACACACACACACACACACACGCTATGATACATTCGAACTCAATAACTTCTACATCTACTTGATTAAAAGTATACATCTGATATGTATTCAAGTATGCAGCCCAGAATTTTCCCCAGTGATTAAACTAAATTGGTTTGTTGTTCTCAATTGACCCCCCCTCTGAGAATTATGAATCCCTTTGTGCGCCGCTATGAACCATCCTCCTTCAGCCCCACCTTCTGTGAGTCCCTCCGTATTCCCCAGGGCTCCCTCCAGCCCAAGGGCTGTTGGCAGAGCACTGAGCCCCACCAGAGAGTGCCTGAGATCCCCCGTCACAGAGAGCTGGAGCCCCTGGGTGTGGTTCAGGAGGCCCCAGGCCTTGAGCAACAGGGCCTCTTCCCCCTGGGTGTAGGAGCCGAGCACTGAAACCCTGGGAGACAAGAATTAGCTGACAATGGTCACTGCTTGGTTGGAGACTGTCCTGGAAATATTAATAGTAACTATAATATACAATTATTTAGCAAATGTATAATTATATATAATAACGAGTCAAATGAAAAAACAATTATACATTCTTCTTGCACCCAGAGATATCTCTCTTTCCCTCTCTAATTTAAAGTTTTTAAAGGGGACATATTATAAAAACAGCACTTTTCCTGGGTTTGGGGAGTTATTGTGGGTAGATGGTGCTCCCACACGCATACAAACTTTGAAATAAGTCTGTACATGATTTTTTGAGTGAGATACGCATTTCCTGAAGCAGCCCGCCTCCAGCTACCAAACGAGCGAGTCAGTTTCGGCGCCCCCTCCTACGTAGGAAGGGGGCACATTTGAATATTACCTCCCACTTCCCCATTCCCCTCAAATCAGAGCATCGGTAAGATTTTGTGGACCAGCGGACGAGCTGCGGCAGGGGAACTCCGCCGGAGGTGCCGCCGAAGGGAAGTCGGGAGGAGGAGACATGGAGTAGAAAGGGATTGTACTCCCGGAGCTGAGCTGCCGGACTGCCGCCAAGCTACCCTAGCCGGAGCTGCTCGGCCGCCGAAGCTGCTAGTCCGCTGGAGCTGCCACCTAGCTTTGGCGCCAGTTCAGCTCCCGGAGTACACTGCCGGACTGCGGACAGACAGCTTTGACGGCGGCCGACAGCTCTGGCGCGGGGAGCTGGGAGGCAGTCCAGCAGCTCAGCTCTCGGAGTACAATCCTTTTCTTCTCCATGTCGCGGTTCATGGATTTCAGAGAGTCAATGCCAAAGTTCCTTCCCCCCAATTCTTCTCAACCATGGCCGAGATATCCCCCAGTGGAAGTATCAGAGAAGTCAGACACGGCAAGTCAGTCTTTATTATTCCTAATTTCATCCGAGGCGCACATAGCTTTTGGCCGGGATATTAGATAGATTGTATAAATACTAGGGGTGTGACGATACACTCAGCTCACGAGACGAGACGAGACACGATATTCGGTTCACGAGATCGAGACGAGACGAGATTTTAAAAAAACTGCAATGACAAAATATATGACTGGAGCAACAGACTTTTATTTAACCGAGTTGCACATGCATTTTGAAATGTTTTATTATAACTCTTAACATTCATGAAATTGAAACTAAAACTAAAATTTATAAAAGTTGAAGTAAAATAAATTAAATTAAATAATTCTCTTTTTTTTCAAGTGCAAACAATATTATGTGCAAAACCAAATCAAAGTTCTACTCCATCAATACAGAGTGCAAATAGTGCAAACAGAGTCTGACCAAGTATGTCACTGACAACTTGGTATTGTCCGTGTCTTATCAGTCACTTCTACTGCCATTCATAATTTTCCGCCGGGGTACCCAAAATGCTGCCAAACAAATCATTTAAAAGTGGCGGGGGGCATCTTCGACGGTAATACGGGTATTTTCCGACGTCATTCTGGCTGCCTATGGCTGCTTCCCCTGCATCCCCTCCTTCTCCTCCTCTTCTTGTTTTCCTTCTCCTTCGTAAGGTTCTGGCAGGCTAGACGTATCAAAGGCGCATTACTGCCCCTACAGGCCACAAATAGAAGTTTGGATAGCTCCGAAATCTCGCGAGACAGATTTTTAACTCGTCGAGTTTAATCTCGCGAGATCTCGTGGCACGAGATCTCGTCACACCCCTAATAAATACCTGTATATAATATTATTATTATGTTATATTATATTATATAGATGTAGAGCTCCAGGAGTCAGCAAACGGCAAAAATCCCTTCTCCTCCATGCTGTGGTTCAGTCTGACAGCTCATTGGTCAATGGGCAGCAGCTCATTTGCATCAATGCTACAGGCAGCAGAAACAACACATTCTGAAGGGACTGAAACAGAGGGGAATAGCGGCAGATGATTTTTTTCCTAAAAGCTATTTCCAGCAAACAACTTCAAAAACATGTTTTCTGGAACTCATGTTCTATGTTTACTTGTTGGGAAAACACCATAATATGTCTCCTTTAACATAGTTTGCATTTGCATTTCAGGTGTAGCCCCAAGTCTGATACTGACGCCACGCCAACCTACTGACTTCTTTGTTGTGTAGATTCCTTTAAAGGTCCTATGGCATGAAAATCTCACTTTATGAGGTTTTCAAACCTAAATATGAGTTTCCTAGCCTGCCTACGTACCACAGTGGCTAAAACTTGCGTTTGGTGTAAAATGAGCAGGTATCCTGCTCGCCTTTGAAAAAATGGAAGCTCAGGCGCGCTGATTTGGAATGTCGTCCCATATGGCGCCATAAGGGGCCAAGTTACTTCCCCTTTCTCCGCTTTACCCACCCAGAGAATTTGGCCTGCCAATGAGACAATGACCTATGACCGTGCGAGTGCCACATGTGTGTGTGTGTGATTACAGACACTGTAAGGCAAGTGTTGTTATTAAGTCTTTGTTATTTGGATAACTGTTCTGCTGTTGGTGTTGTGCATAACACGTCGGCTCTTTGACGTCTCTGGTATTTCCACAACAAGACTGCAGTTCGGATTACCTCAGCCATGGTTGAGAAGGAATTGGGGGAAAGGAACTTTGGCTTTGACTCCCTGAAGTACATGAACTGCGACATGTTGCCTGCTGCCCGCTGCCGTGAGGCACGATCAACACGAAGCACCACCTCCCGGCAGCGGGCAGCGGTTCAGTCGACTTCAGATTGATGTGGAAGTGGAAGAACCAGAGACGTCGGAGAATCCGACACAGTCATTTGTGATCCATCTGGAGGTGCACACAGTTTCTGGTGGTGATAAACTCAGGACGCTTCGCCAGGCCAAGGAGGAGGCCTACAGAAGTGGGGACAGAGTCCTGTACAACACGGCCAGGAACACACTGACAAAGGAGATCAAGGTGGCAAAAAGGTGCTACACTGAGAAGCTGAGGAGCAGTTTCTCAGCTAACGACCCTGCGTCAGTGTGGAGAGGTCTACAGGAGATCATCCCCCCACACTGCAGTGAACCGTCAACTGGCTGACGACCTGAATGTCTTCTACTGCAGGTTTGAGGCGCCAACTTCCACACCCATCACCCACTCCAGCATCAAACAACCCTCATCACCCCTCCCTACCCCCTCACCGTCACTCAGGATCTGTGAAGAGGATGTGTGTCAGCTCTTCAGGAAACAAAAGACCAAGAAAGCTCCAGGCCCAGATGGCGTGTCACCCTCCTGTCTGAAGGTCTGTGCTGACCAGCTGACCCCCATCTTCACCCAGATCTTCAACAGATCCCTGGAGCTGTGTTAAGTCCCCTCCTGCTTCAAACGCTCCACAATAATCCCGGTCCCCAAGAAACCAGCAATCTCAGGACTAAATGACAACAGACCTGTGGCCCTGACGTCTGTAATGATGAAGACCTTTGAGAGACGGGCATCCTCCACTCCAAACTCTCCCAGCTCACCGTCCCAGCCTCCACCTGTCAGTGGATTACTAACTTTTTGACAGACAGGAGACAGCAGGTGAGGCTGGGGCAGATCACATCCAGCACCCGGACCATCAGCACAGGCGCTCCCCACTGCTCTTCTCCCTTTACACCAATGACTGCACCTCGAGTGACACATCTGTCAAACTCCTGAAGTTTGCAGACGACACAACCGTCATCGGCCTCATCCGGGACGGTGACGAGTCTGCTTACAGACGGGAGGTGGGACAGCTGGCCCTCTGGTGCGGTCAGAACCACCTGGAGCTAAACACGCTCAAAACTGTGGAGATGACAGTGGACTTCAGGAGCCGCCCCCCCCACACTGCCCCCCATCACCATCAACAACACAGTGTCTGCTGTGGAAACCTTCGGGTTTCTGGGATCCATCATCTTCTAGGACCTGAAGTGGGCACACAACGTGGACTCGATCATCAAAAAGGCTCAGCAGAGGATGTACTTCCTGCGTCAGCTGAGGAAGTTCAACCTGCCCCAAGAACTGCTGATCCAGTTCTACACGGCAATATTTCTGTCTGTTCTCTGCACCTCCATCATCGTTTGGTTTGGATCAGCCACCAAACAAGACAAGAACAGACTGACACGGACAATCAGGACTGCAGAGAGAATCATTGGTGTTAAACTGCCCACCATCCAGGACCTGCACTCATCCAGAGTCAGGAAAAGGGCAGTTAACATCTCTGCAGACCCTTCACACCCTGCAAATCACCTGTTTGAACTTCTCCCCTCTGGCAGGCGTTACAGAACTCTCCTTACAAAAACAGTTTCTTCCCCCAGGCCGTCACACTGATGAACAATTGATCAGCCACCAAGTGTGCCCCCCCCCCACCTGACTCCAACGTCAGATACACACATTTCATTTCATACAAAGACAAATACTGCACCTTATGTATATAAAACTGTAACATAAACCCTCTCTGTAATAACTGAAATAACTTGACTCATTGTATATAATTTAACACATATATTCTTAAATATATATTTATAACAGCTTGTCACTTTACTTTACATACTTACTTATCTGATCCTATTTGTATTTTCACTTATTTTATTCTATTTAATACTATCTCATTTTGTTATCTTAAATAATTGCTGTGTTGTTATGTTATTGTTATGTTTAGGTTTGTTTAGGTTTGTCCAAGTTATGTTATGTTATGTGTACACTGCGAGCCAAGAAAAGCCGGAGTCAAATTCTTTGTATGTTCTACATACTTAGCGAATAAAGACGATTCTGATTCTGATAATATGTATCATATGATATAGATATCTATGTATTTATGATATTATTTAGATATAGAGCTCCAGGCCTGTAACGTTTTACACTTCTTTGTTATTTAGATAACCGTTCTGCTGTTGGTGTTATGGCGCATAACACGTCGGACTCTCATTTCTGGTATTTCCACAATGAGACTGGTATAGGGGGTTATCTCAGCCATGGTTGAGAAGGAATTATGGGCGTAGTGTCGATTTTTCCTCAATAAAACAATGACTTGAAAATTAAGAAATCAAACAAAGCAACGTAATCAAAATAGCCACTGAGGCACCAGGGGGGATGAATCTTATGCAGTGCAGGGGAAGGAGTCAACCCGTCCAGTCGTGAATTTAGATTTCTGCAGGTTTATTTTCCGATCTTCCAAGCAAACAAAACAAATGTGCAACAGTGTGAACCAGCAGCCTCATTTCTTTGTCTCTCTCGTACAGCTGGTAAAAAACCATAACCCTTCCCAGTGCCTGTCTTACCTATGCCCGCCACCTCTATATATAGGCTAGTAACAATTTCAAAACAAAAGCATAAACTTTCAGTTTTACTATGCTAATGCTATGGCCAATTTGTGGTCATTGAGAGGTTGTGATCATTCTTGTACCCATTTCTGCTATGTTTGTGTCGATGCCTGCTGTCTTTGTTGTTGTATGTTTGTAAATTGTTGAGTGTTTTTTGTCATGTAATGTACCATTAGGACCCCCTCGAAAACAAGAGGATTCCTCTCAAGGGGTTTATCCTACGCAAATAAAATTTCTGAGAGAGAATATTATTTTATTTTAAGCAAACAAACTAAATAAATGTTTTACAATTAAATCTAAGAACTGCATAGCTCCAACAGTGGGAAAGGAACTCTGGCTTTGACTCCCTGAAGTAGCCTACATGAACCGCTGCCGCGAGGCACCACCACCGCGAAACACCACCACCCGGCAGCGGGCAGCCGGAAGCAGGCAGCCAGCAGCGCACAGCCGGCTGGCAGTGATAATATGTATTTCATGATATAGATATCTACAGTATGTATTATATGATATTATTTAGATATAGAGCTCCAGGACTGTAGCGCAAGTGTTAAAAGGGATTGTTGCCCGCGATTGTCTCCTGCTTGAGCCCCACTTCCCGCTGCCCACTGCCAAGGGTCCACCGCCTCGGCGCTGCTCGCTGCAGGAGGCGGTGGTGCCTAAGCACTGACCACTGTCCACTGCCCGCTGCCTCGGCAGCGCAGCTCGGGCGGGAGACAATCGCGGTCAACAATCGTGGTCAACAATCGCGGTCAACAATCGCGGGCAACGATCCCTTTCTCTTCCATGCCATGGTTCAGTCTACTTCAGATTGATGTGGACGTAAAAGAACAAGAGACGTCGGAAATCTGACGCAGTCATTTGAGATTGATAATATGGTATGAATGATAATACAGGCATATATTATATGATATAGATATCTATGCATAATATGATGTTATTTAGATATAGAGCTTCAGCACTCCCGCCGGAGCACCTGGAGTGTTCTAGAATATTTGCAGAACACGGCCAAAGGCTGTGTGCGCCTCGCCATTGCGATACATCCACTGTAAACAGAGTGCATGGTACCGTGGCCGCAAGCTGCTCAGGGCCACACCCGCGCACTTTCCTTGACCCGCCTCTCTCCTCCACATTTGGATGAAAGCTACAGACACCGAAACGGCGCGTTTTGGGAAAACTCAATGTACGACTGGCTCATAGTGGCTGTAATTCTGCACCATGGCAGAATTTTGGGAACGTCTTCAAATACTGTGTTAGGGGCCCACTAATATTAAAATGATATTAAAGCATCCATAAAGCAGCATGGCATGGGACGTTTAGCTGTCTCACAGCCTTGCTTTCAGCCTTGCAGACATATCCACCTGTCCCATTGTTTAATTCAGATTAACTTGGTCTCTCCTGCCATGGCTGACTTCAGCCCCGGCCAATCTTAAACTTCCCCTCATAGTTGGGGGAATTAAGCGCATAAATCTGTCATTTCGCGCAAATTTATCTAAAAGCGCAAAATTTGGCACAGATGTAGCTCAGGTCGTACTGAAATGATTTAGCTAGGGCGCCGGAGCCAGCAACCCTCGGGGCCAAGATGGCGGTCAAATCCAATATGGCCGCTGTCCTACAAGGGTTCCGACTATAGCTTTTGAACCACTACAAATACAAACTTAATGCATTTTTTAGCTTAATTGATCATGGGACACGCATAGGAATGTTTATATTTATGATCCAGTATATCTGGACCCCTTAATCCTCCAAATCCAATATGGCCACCACCTGAAAAGGGATTCGGCTGCATATTTTGAACCAGATGAGATACAAATGTAAAGTTTATGTATATTTCACCTTTTCTGGCTATGGGAATATGCATAAAATATATATATAAAAATATTTATATTTATGATTGGGTATATGTAGACCCACAAATCCAATCTGGCTACTGTATAAAAAAGGTTTTTGACTACAAATTTTGAACCAAATAAGCTACAGATGAAAACTTAATTTCTATTTAATTTTATTTACCATGACACACAGGAATGCTTACATTTGTGATTGCCTATTTTTAGACCCCACATTTGCATTTACAATAGAACAACTACCTGATAATTGGTAATGGTTTTAACCCGCACCTTTTGAATGATGACACAGTGAAACCCTGTGCTGAGATAGGAGTATATCCCCTATGCAGCCTCTGCATTCATGGTGAGGCATGCAATGGCATCACAGGAAGGCACATCATTCCTGAATCCCAGCCAGATTGCTGTCCTTGGTGCTGATCAACCATTGTTTGCCATAGCAAAACATCTCCAATGGCAATATCCGGAGACACTTGGTGAAGATAAGCTCATCTGGATGATGGGAGCATTACATATTGAAGACAAAGCTCATCTTATGGTGGGGAAGCTGCTCCGTGATTCAGGTTGGACCACCATCCTTTCCCAGGCACAGGTTTTAACTTCTGGATGTGCTCATTCTGTCCTCAATGAGCACCATATCAAACGAACACGGTACTCCACGCTCTCCTTCAAGTCACACATGAACAACGTCAGAAAAACATCCTTCTTCCACCTCCGCAACATTGCATGCCTTCGACCCACTTTCATCCTCAGCTGCCGAAACACTTATCCATGCCTTCATCACTTGCAGACTCGACTATTGCACCGTCGTACATAACAGATCTCCTCCATCACCAATCCCCCACTCGCAGCCTACGCTCTGCTGATGCCAAACATGTGTTTTTCTATAGTCATGGAAAAACATTCCATGACTATGTTAACACCAATATTGCTGGGTTTGTAAGGTCACACATTAGCTAGGAATCTGTCATGGGATTGGAAATTATGTTTGATACATATCCAGAAGAGAACCTCAAAGCACAAACTCACCAACGCAGAGGAACCGGGTCAAGAACTAAAGTAAATGGGAGAACTCCAATTCCAAAACGTAACTGGAACAGTGACTTCCTGAAAAATGAGGAAGAACTATTTGTATATACCAGCGAATAGATAACCAAGCATGGTTTGTCACCAAGAAATATGCTGTACTCTCCAGCAGACCAGAGTATGACATGTCTGCCCTTCAGCCTGGTAATTATACAGAAGCAGATACAAGAATATTCCTGCATCTTGAAGGTGCTGGGGCCAATGGCTATAAAAAGGCATTTGTCCGGACAGTGATGTCATCCTTGCCATCCATTCAAGGTTTTTGGTATTTCTTGCATCCCAAACACTAATAATAATCACAAAAATCAGAGAGCAAGATAGAGGGGAGCTTATTTCCTATCATTTCACCTCGGACCCTGAACAGATCAACAATGATGTCCATGTCCAAAGACTGGAGCGTATGGTTGTCATCATGTACAGCAAGAGCTGTGGTTCCAGCCTCGTAGATGAAGCTAGACATCCCCTTTTCCCGAATGGTACCGAGTCTCTCGAGAACCTGCCTCCCACCTGAGCTGTACTGAATCAGCACATTAAAAGAGCACTGCTGCAGGCCATCTTCTGGAATCAGGCAACTGCTGTCCAGCAAAATATCCCAGAGTTCAATGCATGGGGATGGTATTGGGACTCTATGAGCAAGACTTGGGAACCTTACTGGACTAATCTCGGAGACACCAGTAAAGCCTGCACCATTCTCCTCCACTGTGGCTGCAAGAAAGCATGTAGAGGGCACTGCAAGTGCTGTAATGCCGGAGTTCATTGCACTTCTATATGTGCATGTGAGGATGCTTGTACAAACAATGATGGTAGAGACGATGAGTGATCAGGTGATTGCGAGTGATAATGTTAATTCATGTGAGAGACCATGAAAATTCACTGTTGTTTTTTATATTAATGCTGAAATTTACTATATTATTCTTTTAACAATTTGACATAATATAATTATTGCCTTGCAAAAATAGTTGTGTCTTATTCTTTCATTTATGATTACACTTTGAATGTATTCACCTGTGGTACACTGAAAGCATTTCACTTTTATAAGGAAATTAATCAACACTGAGAATAGTTGTGGTAAGAAAGGATTTTCAACCACAGTCTTGAAAGATAACAGGTAACAGACTGACACAAGCACAAATACAAATATGCCGATGGACTTCATGTCTTCAATAAACATAAAATAGACATCACATTCTCATTTGTAGTGCAGTTGGTTCAAAATGTGTAGCCAAAACCCTTTTTCATACAGCAGCCATATTGAAATTAGGGATTTTGGGGGGTCCTGATATACCCAGTCATAAATGTTAGTATTCCAATAGGTTTCCTACGGTCAAAAAAGGTAAAATAGACATCAAGTTTGTATTTGTATCTCATCTGTTTCAAAAGCTATGGACGAATCCCTTTCAGGCGGCGGCCATATTGGATTTGGCAGCCATCTTGATCTCTGGGACCATTGGCTCGGGCGCCCTCGCTAAATCATTTCAGTATGCCCTCAGCTACATCTGTACCAAATTTGGTGTATGTAGATGAATTTGCGCGAACAATGGGGTGTAAGGCCCCATACTACAGCCAAACTTCTTTTTTGGACAGCGGCCATATTGGAATTGGAGGAACAAGGGGTCCAGATGCACTAGGTCATGAATATTAACATTTCTATGTGTTTCGCATGACCAATTAAGCTGAAAAATATGCAAAGTTTGCATTTGTTACTCATGTGGTTCAAAAGTTATGGCCCGGACCCTTTTCAGGCAGTGGCCATATTGAATTTGGCCACCATCTTGACCCCAAGGGTAACGTAAGTTAAGAAGGTAACTATGGATCTGTGAGATCGAGGGATGACCGTCACTACGGTCTAAAAAAGGAATGATCACCTTCATTCTGCCTATCACCGAGACCATATGTCAAAATCGTCATGTCCATGACCTCCGGAAGCAGAACGACTTGCGTTAATAAATAGCAGAGAATGCTCCCGGGTCAGTCTCCTATACCTGAACACCTCAGGATGGTCCGAGCGACAAGGATAGTGATGGTCATCCCTCTGTCCGTCCTCACGAGAATGTGTTGGTGTAACACCGGCAGGAATCTCTGCAAGGCAAGATGGATGGCCTTCAGCTCGAGGACGTTTATGTGCTCCAACATCCATGGGGGTTGCCACATGCCCCTCGCTGTCCGTCCCTCCCAGACAGCTCCCCGACCTGTCAGGGACGCGTCCGTCGAAATGACCTGTGTCCTGTGGGGAAGACCCCCAGTGGGACACCTTGGAGCAAGAACTCCCGGTCCCTCCACGGGCGCAGGGCGCGTATGCAAGCCCGGGACACACGCAGTCTCACCTGCCTGTCGCTCTTCGGGTGAAGACCGAAGGCATTGAACCAGCACTGCAGGGGGTCGGCCGTCAGCAGGCCAAGAGGAACTACCGCTGCTGCTGCAGACATCAAACCCAGCAGCCTCTGGACCCTGTGCGCGGTCACGAGACCGCCCAAGTCGAGAAGGACACAGAGGAATTCTGCCTGTTGGCGGGGTTGCAGGTTGCTCTTCTTGTGGTTGACTGTGAAGCCGAAGAATTGAATGTGGGCCAGAACTGTCTCCGCGTCGCACACTACCTGTTCTCGGAGGGGGCGCAAATACGGCAGTATCTTCAAACCGCGAGCCTGGAGGGGGGACAGAGCGGCTGACACCACGCAAGTAAAAACCTGTGGGGAGAGTGAAAGGCCAAAAGGTAGGACCTGGAACTGGACCGCCCTGCCCTGGAAGGCAAAGTGCAGGAAGGGCCTGTGTTCCAGGCAAATCGGGACGTGGAAGTAGGCGTCCTTTAAGCCCATAGATGTGAACCACTCCCCCTGCCGGATGGACTGCATCACCAACCTTGTGTGGACCATCTTGAAGGGTAGCACCTTGAGATACCGATTCAAGGGCCTGAGGTCGAGAACGGGCTGAAGACCGCCGTCTTTCTTGGGAACAATAAAATAACTGTATAAACAAACTTGCTGTAAAACCCAGCGAGCTGTGTGCTGGGCGGTACTTCTGAGATGGCCCCTTTCAGAACTAACTCTTGAACCTCTTTGGCAAGTACGGACATTAAAACCGGGTCCTGTACAGACGTTACCTTGACCCCTGAAAACGAAGGGGGCCGCCGTCGAAATTGCAATCGGTAGCCCCGAGCCACACCGTGGCCACGACCCAAGGGTCTGGGACAATCCCCTCCCAGGAGGTCTGTGACAACTGGTAAGTATCAGGGTGGCCCGGAGTTGTCTTTCGCCCCTGGAGAGATCGCAGGCAGCGCTGCAGGGGTTGTTGACATCCTCCAGGATGTGTGCGGCCCCAAGACACATGGGGCACTCCCTGTGCCCATCACTGGCACTCATGGAGGCGCTGCAGATCCTGCAGTAGTGGGAAGCCATCGCAGGCCCAAGAAGCCTAGGCGGCGTTGATGCCTGGAGCCCTCCTCGACTAGTCCACCAAGGTATTACGGTGGCCCGCACCAGCGCACGAATGCACCTAGCAGGCGCACACTAGCCCCACCGACTGCGAACAGCCGTCTAGGGTGTCACAGTACCATAGAGGTGGCCCGCGCCAGCGCACGAATGCACCTAGCAGGCGCACACTAGCCCAACCAGCTGCGGACGGGGGTATAGGGCGTGGCGGGGGAGGCAACACAACGCACAGAAACAGAAAGTATAAAGCCAAAAAACAGGCTATACCATAAACATCGAACTCAGAAACTATCCAATTAACACTCAAACAGTAAACCTGCCACAAGCAGGCTAGAGCAATACAAAAGATTTCAGCAACGTAATTACTTACCATGCAATAAAAAATAAATTAAATTCTAAAAAAAAATTGCATGCAGCAAAACTGACAGGCTAACCCGATATCCGGCTGCACAATGCAGTAAAACACAGAAGATAACCGGCAGACTCACAAAAAACTTTGGCTGCAACAACAGTAACGCACAGAAGACAGCACGGCGGCCCACACCAGTGCGCAAACACACCTAGTGGGCTCGCACGAAGCCCACGGCTGCGAACAGCCGTCTACGCACTGTATAAACAAATACAAAACACCCGGAAACTAGCGCAACTTAAACACGGGTAAATCTAAGCTGAAAAAGCAGCTAGCTTACCTTACAAAGCACACCACTCCAATCCTCGGGGGCAAAATGCACCCGTACCACACAGGTAGCTAATTACATATAAGTGGAATGTTCTTACCTTAAAGAAGTCTCTTATACTCACAAAACAGGTCTCTGAGGCGTGAAGGGAAAAGAGACTGACCCGGGAGCATTCTCTGCTATTTATTAACGCAAGTCGTTCTGCTTCCGGAGGTTATGGACATGACGATTTTGACATATGGTCTCAGTGATAGGCAGAACGAAGGTGATAATTCCTTTTTTAGACCGTAGTGACTGTCAGAGTGAGGTCGAAACAGATCCGGCTCCGGCGCCCTTGCTAAATCATTTCAGAATGACCTGAGCTACATCTGTGCAAATTTGGCGTTTTTTTATGAATTTGCGCGAAATGTGCTTAATTCCAGCCACTATCACCTTTGTTTCCTTTGTTGTTATTGCCCACGATGTCAAGCTGTCCCCCCTAGGAATCATGTACACCCATTGTCTCATTCAATGTATGATTGGTAAACTGCTGCCTGTATCTTCCCATGATCAGGATCTACAATTAAATCAAATACTTTGCCGACAAGAAGTGTCCTAAAAATAAGTTATTCCGTCTCAGAGATGGAGGTGAGGACTGGTGCTGTTTACATTTTGGTTCTGTGAGCTAACTAGGTGGAGTGCACTGAATGTGGCAGTCCCCCCACCTAGCTTGAGAAGGAAAACAGCCACTAGATAAACAAGGCCCATTGGTTTTAGGGTGAACCTAAAACCAATAAATGACTGCAGAATGATGAAGACTGATGAACGAGTGAATTTGTGGGAGACTGAATGAGGAATGAAAACGAGTGCCTGCGTGAAAAAGTGAATTAGCCAATTAATTCATGAGTGAATGAACTCTCCGTTCACTCCCACTCCTACACTTATGAATAAAATAAATGCTGAGGTCAGAAAACAACTAAACCCCTGACGTACCAGTGCTCTGACAGGTTAGCGGTCAGCTGGAGGGCCAGGTCCGCTCCGGGGAACAAGCTCTGGGAGAGGTTGAGCTTCAGCCCCACAGCTCTGTCCTCCCCGCTCAGGGAGTGGGACAGCTTGGCCCCCAGGCGAGCCCTGTCCTTCCCATCAGCCACCACGTGTATGCCGCTAAAGCCACTCCCAGACCGCCATGTGTACAGCGTGGCAGTCACCTTGATGGACAAAGAGGACGAACCTTGCTAGTCTGGACAGGGGGAAGGGTTTTTCAAGCAAAGGTTCTCACTAAGGATATTTACTATGATGAAATACATGTTATAAACTAAATGTTTAATAAATACTAGTTATAATTATATACATTGTTGTCATGAAGGTAATATTCACACAAGATGGTTTTCTTTTCTCATATCAAGAAGTAATATTCCTTATTTATATAAATAGATATTTTTTACATTAATATCTTTAGACAAAGTCACGCTATTTCAACACATAAACAAACAAAGAAAGCATAAATAAATAAACCAATCACCCACCTCTACAGTTTTGGGGATCTTGGATTTAAAGGGATGACTGAGAGAGGAATACAGCCCAATTACTTTGGTGGTTCCATTTAAGTGCAAGGAAAACTGAAAAAAAACAATAACATACAAGACACATTTATTAACCCATCGGTCCCCCACATGTTCCCAACATGTTCAGGATGAGTAGTCCTCACCTGGCTCTCCTGTCGCTCTACCCTCAGCCTCCCCCTGGCCAGGTAGTCTAGAGCAGGGCTGCCCGGGGGGGTCCAGTGCACATCTCCCTCCAGCAGGGCAGAGGAGGGAAGCTGCAGCTGGAACAGTAACAACACCAGCAGATTAAGACCAGTTGGAACAAGTTCCAGTTGGTGGTCTCCCTCGCTATGATAGTAACACATACCACTTATTAATTATTAAGAAGAAAAAAGTAAGCACGTCACAAAGACATTAACTTCCGGAAGAGCATGTTGCAGCACTACCATACATGGAAAATCCAGATTGTTCAATTGTGAATCGCGACCGACGTCCCTAGTGTTTAGCGCTCTTCACAGCCACCCCAGACAGTCAACAGGGAATACGTCTAAATGCATGTACGTCATTATTTGACACTTAAGTACGGTTAAACATGACTATAAATCATTTTAACGTTTTTAGGTCATAAAAGTCAAAAAAGCATAATAGGTGCTCTTTAAACAGTGGCATCGTTGCGTATGTGACTAAAGCATATTTGCTGTATATTTGCTGTATTGTATGGTTATCTCTTGTGTGTTCTCAATAGGATTTTTCCTCTGGGCTGGTCTACCTGGAGGAGGTGGGAGAGGTTGGCTCGGACTCTCATGCCTCTCTGTCCAGGCTCCTGGAGAAGCTGCCCATGGAAGTTCATCTTCTCCTTGCTGCCCACCCGGAGCCTCCCCTGAACCTCCCTCTGGGTCTGTGGGGGTGAGGGTGTGGGCATCAACCACTGGGTCCTCTACTGGACTAATAATGAGTTATTCATTGCTGATGGGCTACCTGGTTGTTGAACATGGTTAAGCATAGTTCCGAGTCAGTTGGAAGTATGTAAGAGCTGAATGGGTGCACCAGAGCCGAGCGAACCTGAAACAAAGAAAGAAAGGATGAGCTCAGTATGTCTCACTATGAACGTTTGGTTCCTCCAGACTAAGCTCAAAAATTAGTACAATTCCATCATTGTTATTTGGTCATGTTGCTCTAAACTCACAAAAGGTCTTGTTGGTTTGTATCCCAGTGTGAGTGTGTGAACGACCTCGCCACTGCTATGAAAACCGGCTCTGGACTCTAAGATGTAGACGTCCTTGAAGTGGTCAACAGTGAACGTGTGGCGAAGGAGTAAACTCTGGGGAAAGTTCTGGAATGGCTGCCTATTGTAGGAAATGTTGAAGTTTTCACAATCAAGTGGACCGTATCCTTAACATTACAATCAAAAATTCCTAATTGCAGACCTGAGTCGCAAAACAGCAGTTTTCTGATACATTCTCGGGTCCTTCTTCTGTTCCTCCACCGTTCCTTCAAACTCCAGCTCTGTGGGAGAGCTCTTGGGCTCCCAGAATGCCATCTTCACCACCACTTGGCTCTTTTTCAAGTTCTTAAATCATGTCAGTCGACCAGTGCCAGGAGAGAAAGCAACACAGCACTGTTAGTGGAGCCCTGCACAAAACATCAGTGAAAACAGTAAAAAGGTTGTTTGAGAGACAGAATGACATGTAGCATACGGCCGCAGGTGCTTTAATCAGAATGAAACCTGGGTTCAAGGTGTATTGACTAAAGGGTTAGCACACTAGGGGCGCTATCTTGCGTTGGGCGCAATTGACTTAACCACTGGCGCATGTGTCGTAGCTAGTTGGCAACTAGCGCAGAGCGTTGTTTTCCCTCCTGCGCCATGCGTCGGTAAGTCAGTGAAGGATCTTGCGCCCCAAGGGGCGGTTCGGCGGAGGTAGGAGGCGTGTTCTGGCACAAACGTTCCCTGGTGCTAGTTTGCAGTTTCAGAAACCACTTGTGTCACAAACCAGGAAATACCTGGTTGAAAGTCAGTGGCACGTTGTTCAGATGCTATTTAAAGGGCGCATGCGTAATGTTGCTTATGCACCTTGCGCATACATTTTGCTTCTCTCATCTACCTAGCCACACATTCTTGGTAAATTATTTGGGAAAGAACAGCTGATACAGCGGTATTAAGTTGCACATTTAAATCAATGCATCAGCAAACATATTTTCTTGACACAGACATCGTGTAATTGCCCATAACTTTTAGGATTGATGATTATTTGATCGTGAAAAAACATTGTTTTACCGCGAGTGAGGATTAAAAAGAATGAATGAATGCGGGCGCGAGTGTGTGTATGTGTAAAAGAATTAATGAATGCGGGAACACGTGTGTGTGTCCATCTGTTTAAACACACGCAAACTAAACACTTCACGCATAATACAGTCCATGGCAATGTAAAATAACGGGGGACAAATGCATATTAGGAACACAAGTCGATAACGATAATGCATACAATACTGATAAGAAACAATGTTTATAATGTATTGCATATATCATTAAATAGAACCACAGTTACCGGATATCATATGTTATATCATATAAGTTTTCTTTGCCGAAATTTATTTGAGGACTCTGTATTTCTGAAATTGTGGAAGAAAACCTTATTGAATTACGCCATATTATTTGGCCATAAACTGAGCCATTCGAGGTCTGAAATTCGTGTGCATCTGTCTCATCGGAGACTGCAGACGCGCTGTCAAATTATCCACTTGTCAGATTCAAATGCGCTCATGGCTCTTAAAGGGGATGTGAGCTGGCACTCTCATTAGTTTATTGCACGTTACGCCCAAATCACACCTACGAGTAATTAGTAATTAGGCTACTTCAGACCAACCCTTTGGATTTGCGCCAGGCGCAAGAGTCATTTTTCGCGCCGGTAAAATAGCGGCATCACCATAGACCCGCCCACAAAGCTACTTGCGCTTGGCGCTTCTCACTTACGTTTCAGACCGTTAAAATAGAGCCCGCCCCTAGGTGTTAAATCCAACGTTTTTTAAACACCAATAGCCAGTATGGCATCGCACTTTTTCCACAATGACCATCACAAGACAGAATTAGGTTAACCTCCTCCAGCAAACCTTGTCCAGTGTGTTGAGGGCCGCCGAGAGGCTGAGGTTCTGTCTGCCGTAGCTGGACACGAGCTGCAGGCCATGGCGGTCCCTGCTGCCCTCCAGAGACAGCTGTCCTTGCAGGGGGAGGGTCCACATGGAGCTGAGGGTCCAGGAGCTCTTCACCCCCTGCTTTCCCGCTACTCCCCAAGCAACCACCTATCCGAGAGATGGGAGGGCGGCGGACCACATTGGTGAGGCGTTTAAGATGGAGGGAGTTTTCTATTTAAGTGATGGAGTGATGGACTCAAACACATGTGGGTTGCCAGTTATTCTTATGCTCCTTGAGGAAGTTTTTCCCTGACACCAGCCTGGAAGACCTTCACAGACCAGAGCACGTCGAGCTTCTCATCAGCCACCGTGAAGGAAGACTCGCCCCACAAAAAGTAAAGGTAGTAGGAGATCTGGTCCTCTGGAAGAGCCCTTTAGGAAAGACCGTCAGCGGAGTGCATCCAGACCTCTTTGAAGTCATGGACATGGCCCTACACAACTCTGAGACTCACTTTGCACGATCGATGAGGACCACAGCAGTGAAGTATCAAGAAATTGCTGAGATACACGAGATCAAGGCTGAAACCAAAAGCACAGCTGGCAGAGAGTTCTTAGACTGGTGGAAATGGGACAGCATTGGAGCAGCCTGCGAACCCATGTGTGGAGGATGCAGATGTGGTAACTGTCAACCGAGAGGTAAAGACATGACTCTGAGCGAGGAGAAAGAACTGGAGATCATCAGACGAGGCCTTACCTACGTGAAAAAAGATGCACACAGTCAGGAGGCTCACTGGGACTCAAAATACCCCTGGATTAAGGATCCAAGTTCCCTGCCCAATAACAGGAATGCAGTGGAGGCCACCTTTCTACGGACAGAGAGACAGCTCAAGAAAGAACCAGAGTGGCGGGTGGCATACACAACTCAAGTACATGGAATGGTGGAGAGGAGAGCAGCAAAGAAACTCACCAAGGAAACCATCGCTGACTGGAAAGGCCCAGTATGGTATGTCAGCCATTTGGTGGCGCCAAACCCACACTCCATTACAACACCTGTGAGACTGGTATGGAACAGCAGCCAGAAGTTTAGAGGGCTCAGCATGAACGACCTCCTTCTGAAAGGGCCTGATGTTCTCAATCCCATCTGAGCAGTGTTATTAAAGTGGAAATGAAGCAATGAGAACTGTGACCATTTTTTGGTTGCTTTTTCATTTTTGAAAATATATGTATTTTCATTAAACCTGAAATTCAAGTAGTTTCACTGGAAAATGACAAGTTGACAACGACTTTCGCCACTAGGGCGCGGACATGTTTTAAAAAAGCAGGCGTGACGTCATCAGAATGGTTGGTGCTTCAAATAACCATGGCAAATCTTGGAAGAAGAACAGGGGGGTCATTTTGTGTTGCCCCTGGCTGTTCAAACAAGTATTATTGGGTAAAAGAGAGTGGTAAAATAGTTCATTTCCATGTTATTCCTGTACAGAAGCCTAAACTGCTCCAAAAATGGTTAATTGCGTTGAAACGCCTCAGCCCCCCAATGGGACCAGGGCAGAGAGTATGTAGCGACCACTTTATAGAGGCTGATTACATTGAAGAGGAAGCTTTTGCTGAAGATTGGAGATTTGTTCGCCGTCCCACCAATTGCCTGAAGCCAGATGCTGTGCCAACAATTTTTAATTTTAGTGGCTATAGTGCTGGAGACACGGACAGACCTGTCACATCGGACCCGGGCGCTGCTCTTATGCGCAGAGAAAGAGCGCAGAAACGCGCTTGCCAGGCAGAGGAACGAACGGTAAACGTATAGCTTCTACTACTAGAGGAACAGAGAAATGAGTTACACTCACTGTTTGACGATTGTTCTTGTTTGCAGGACTAGCTCGCTCCATGCTCTTGGATAATTTCTAAATCCATCGCAAAAATAATCCATTGTTATTGGAAATAATCCATGGCACGACAATTAATTGTATCATGAAATGATGTGGTAGCCCAGCTACTGCACCCGTTTACTACTTTTCATTGCTGTAAACAACATTATCTCCTCCACATTATCTCCTCCATACATATATATATATATATATATACATATATATATATATACACATATATATACACATATATATAATACATACATATATATATATACATATATATAATATATACACATATATATATATATATATATATATATATATATATATATATATATATATATATATATATATATATATATATATATATATATACACACACATACATATATATATATATACACACACATACATATATATATATATACACACACATACATATATATATACATATATACACATACACACACACACACACACACACATATATATATATGTGTGTGTGTGTGTATGTTAGAATGAGTAGCGTAGAGTAGCGTAAAGTAGGCAAAGCCTGTCATGAATAATTTACATTCTAACTGACAGAATATAACCGAAGCGGACGTTCACTTTATTTCAATATGCCTACGCAATTTCTGTTGATGTTTGTTTTTGTGTTTGTACAAGAACAAGGGCCGCCGTAATGTATCCTGTAGGCATATCAGAGACAGGACTTTATTCGATTTAACTTCCTGTTCAGTCGCAATAACGTGTTTGGATGTTCTCGCCGAAGTGCATAACTTGTGGATTACCGCGTTCTGAAAATGCAGTTGCATCGTTGATGAATTGGTGAATAAACTCGGTGGTGCGAACTTCTAATGTGTGAGTAAGAGGTTTCTTTTTGTGATGGAGTAGTATCGATGATTGCATTTGTTTCGCTCAATTAGTAGTGTAAACTATTAGCAGATCCTTGCGAACCTGTTGTGGGTACAGCTGGGTACAGCTAGTTACAGTATGTGCTTGTTATGTTATGCTATGCTAGTACTGTATCGCAGCTTCTACCATGATAATACATTGCAGAATAACTGAGTATGGGTGTAAAAAATTGTGTAGTCTCAGGTGATCAGTGTAGTCCCCTACTCCCTACGCACAACCTATCAAGACTGTGTTAGTTTACCTGCTGTTTATTGGGCGCTCCAGTGTTTCGGCTCGGATGTCCCTCAGCGACAGCATTGCGACCTCTAACACGTCTCGCTCTAATGACAGCATTTGGCACGTCGGATTGGACGTGATACATCTGTTATCTTTGATGAGATGTCCCAGGTTCATTTCATGGCAGCAGACACTCTCCATGTCAGTGGACACAAACCCCACATAAGCACCACAGATTGTTTCCTGTGCGCTCAGATACGTCTCTCTCGTCTTCATCTATTCTCCTCCATATTCAGGCTCTGTTGGGGCACTAAAACTCCCACTGCCCTTACTGGCCCAAAAGCATAGGCAATTGGATGCCTGGCCTCATTGGTGGGTCTATCCCATTCCGTCAATATCCATTTTGTTGAGGCAGTAAGCTACCTGTGAGGCTGTGAGCCGCTATGTAGAATATTACCAACCATTCTCGTGACGTCATCGTATTCTGAAAACAGAGATGGCGGCGCACATGGCTGAAAACGTTATAATTAATGCAACTTCTTTGTGCTTTATTCTGAATAACGGGTCATATTTCCGAATTGATTTGTATTTATGGTATATTTAAATATTTAACTAGTGCTATAGACATGTTTTATTTTTTTGCTTCATTTCCCCTTTAAGGTTCAGAAGAGGAGTCCATGCTGCTCTAGGTGACATCAAGAAAATGTACAATTCTGTGTGGCTTGAAGATCTGGAGATGCATCTCCACAGATTTCTCTGGAGGGACAAGGAAGATGGAGAGATCGAGGAATATGCCATCACCAGAGTCAACATTGGTGATCGACCAGCAGTGTGCATCGCACAACTGGCCATGAGAGAGACGGCAAAACTACCTATGTTCACTCACCTGGAGGAGGAGCGTAGGATCATTGAAGAGGATGCCTATGTGGATGACATCCTGACATCTCATAATGACCTGGACAAGCTAGACAAAACCACCAAAACAGTCGAAGAAGTCCTGAAAGCAGGTGGATTCTTCCTCAAGGCGTGGGTCCGGTCAGGCCAAAGTGGGAGGCAGACACAAGCATCACAGCATCCAGAAACGTCAGATCAAGTCTTCATTCTTCCCAACCAAATGAGAGAAGGAGACAACAAAGCCCTTGGAGTTGGGTACCTGGTCGAATCTGACAAACTGTATCTCATGACTTCAATCAACTTCTCAAAGAGAAAAAAGAAGCTGAGAATCAGCCAAAATCTTCTTGGGAAAGAAAAAAATCCCCCCAAAAAAAAATCCAAACCCACTGACTAGAAGACAACTTCCTAGCCAAGTGGCTAGCCTGTATGACCCTATAGGCCTTGAAACACCTACCAAACAAAAGGGAGCCATTCTAGTCAGAAGAGCCTTTCAGGAAGCTGGAGGCAAAACTCTAACACGAGACACATGGGACAAACCTTTGAGAAGAAGCTATCCACCTGTTTGAGGAATACACACGGCTCAACCAAATCACCTTCCACAGAAGCCTCACACCAGTCAAAAGAATTGGAGAACCCTGGGGAATAACATTCTCTGATGGAAGTGACCAGAGCTATGGAGCTGTTGTGTACTTCAGATGGGAGACCGAACAAGGCGTCCAGGTCCGGCTTGTGGAGTCCAAAGCAAAGCTCACACCACTTGACCAAAAAGGAGAACCAGTGAAAGCTGAGGTATGTGGTGCCGTCTTTGCTGCAAGGCTCAGAAGATACATCGAAAAGCACAGTCGGATGCAAGTGGAACGTTGGCTCCATCTGCTGGACAGCCAAACCGTGCTAGGAGCAATACAAAGAGACAGTTATGGGTACCAGACCTTTTTCGCAAACCGAGTGGGAGAGATCCAGAAGTCCACATCAGTTGAGGACTGGAGGTGGATTCCAGGTGAGCAAAACATTGCAGACATCATAAGAAGAGGAAGCCCAGAAGACCTCAAAGAGGACTCTGTGTGGCAGAATGGACCAGAGTTTCTGACACGACCTGTGGATGATTGGCCGACAAAGTCAGACAAAGATGTCGCTGCGTATGCCAAAGAAGGTATAAACAAGCTCCAAAGGAAATGTTTTACAGCAGCACTGACCCGAGCACAGGTGAGGAGAAACCAAAATGCCCCATCTGCCACTCCAATTCCACTGTCTCCAAATTCTGCTCAAGGTCAAACTGACCAAACCAAGGACCTGCAAAGCAGCCCCATTGGAGATAAACACCAAATCCAAGTCTGGAGACCACCTGCTGGTTTTGCAGTGAAAAAAATCCTTGACATCAGCAAATTCAGCAGTTTAACTAAACTGACCAGAGTCATCGCCTGGGTGTGGAGAGCTGCCACAGAGTGGAAGAAAGTGCTGGCCAGAACTTCAGTCACAGATGAACCAAAGAGGGTGAGAACTTCTTCAGCTCAAATCAAATCCAGAGCCAAAGAAACAACACTTACCGTCAGGGAATGTAAAGATGCACTCAGGGATCTCTTCCTGGCAGCTCAAGAGGAGGTAACCTTTCCAGACACCACTCTCAGCAGACTTGCTGTTGTCAAAGATGAAAACACTGGACTTATACTCTGTGGAGGAAGAATCCAAACGTTTAATGATGAAAAAACTGCAGTACCAATCTTGCCTTGCACATCATGGATATCGACTCTTCTAGCTCAAGAAGCTCACCAAGCAAACCATGAAGAAATCGCAGGCACACTCCTCCAGATGAGAAGGAAAGCCTGGGTGGTAAGAGGCCGGAAGCTAGCTCAAAAGATTGTTGACAACTGTGTGGCATGCAGAAAAGCCAAGGCCAGAAGATGCCAGCAGATCATGAGCGACCTTCCGTCAGAGCGAATAACACCGGCCAATCCATTTGAGTACACGACATTGGACTTATTTGGACCTTATGAAGTGAAGGATGAGGTGAGGAAAAAAGTGACGCTCAAAGTGTGGGGAGTTGTCTTCTACTATATGGCGTCCAGAGCTATGCACACTGACCTTGTCAGTGACCAGTCAGCTGAAGGCTTCCTGTTGGCTTACCAACGATTCACAGCATTGAGAGGACATCCAAGAAAACTGTGGTCGGATCCTGGAAAAAACTTTGTCGGAGCCAGACCTGCCCTAAGGAGCTCTACATGTATCTGGATGGGCTGGAAAAGTCAAGGCTTGAAAATAAAGCCTCCAAACATGGCACAGAGTGGAGCTGGAAAATCCATCCAGCAGATTCGCCTCACCGGAACGGAGCTGCTGAAGCTGCTGTCCGCACCGTGAAGCGGGCTTTGCATAATCTGGGAGGTAATGGAGTCTTCACATGGGGTGAGTTTCAAACCTTCCTTTATATGGCTTCCAACCTCGCCAATGAAAGACCTATTGATGCCAGGACTCAGAGCCGGGAGGACTGTGTAGAGTACATCAGCCAAAATTCACTTCTGCTTGGAAGAGCTGGACCCAGTGGAGACCCAGGGACCTTTAACTTTGAAGGCTACAGCTACAAGAGATTACGAGCTATCCAAACAGAAGTTGATCGGTTCTGGAGGAAATCGAGCCAGTTAGCAGGACCAAACCTCTTTGTCAGGACCAAATTGCACACAGCACACAGGAACATGGCCGTTGGAGATGTTGTCTGGCTCGCTGACCAAAACACCCTGTGAGGTCAGTTCAGGCTTGCCAGAGTCATTTATGTCAATGCTGACAAAAAAGGAATCGTAAGGGATGTGCATGTCAGATCCTTCCCCAGCTACCCAGTCTCAAATGTGAAGCCCACTCAAAAGGTGAGAAATCCATCAACCAAAATACCTGCAACAGTTCTTCACAGAGATGTCAGACGGATAGTCGTCCTGCTTCCAGTTGAAGAGCAGCAACAATGGAACAACTGAATCCATCGCAGAGCTGGTGTGACCTCCTTGGGTTGAGCAACCAGGAGGTCAAGTGGGAGGTGTTGCGTCAAAACCTGGTTCACTGAGAAATGAGCCACAATCTCAGACACTCCAAACCTGCAGGGGGCAACCACATCAGTGGTGGAACCCCAGGTAAGAGGAAGGAAGTGCCTGAGGGAGCACATTCACCTGCGCACCCATACAGGCAGCATGGTCTGAAATGTTTGGAGCTGGCTCAGTCAGTTCTCTTGCCTGCTCCTGGTAACACCTCACAGCCACAGCTCTTGATCGACAATTGAAGACACCACTGGTACAGTACAGTAGATGTTTAAGTTTGGAGGCCATGCTTCCCAATGTTTTGATTGTGTGTTTGTGGTTGCAATGGTTAAATTTAAGTTGAGTAAATTGGGAACTTTATTATGATTTTATAGAAGTACTTTGGTACTCGTGCTTTGTTTCTAGTACTCTAATAGTAACCTTTGGTGTAGCTTGTTACTTTAATTAACCTTTTTGAAATGATTTGAGTTGATTTGACAATTTATGATGTATATTGGTGTAAATATTATATCATATATTCATATTTATATATAAGTTTGAACTAAGCCTCACTTCCCTTATAATATGGCAAATGGGATCATTTACTGAGAGGCATGTGAATATAAGTCATCCCTTGTTGCTCACTTTGACATAGGCGAGCGTTGGCGTGTACAGGTGGAGCCGCGCCTCCCTCTCCCGCCCGCAGTCCTTGTAGAGCGCCTCCAGCGCCAGGCCGCGGACGCTCAGCCACTTGCGGGTGCTGAGCTCAGCACTGAGCTGCAGGGTGTGGCTCTGGGGCCGGCTCAGCTCGTGTGCCATGAAGACGTACAGCCAGGGAGTGTCCATGTTGAAGGAGCCTGCGGGGGCAGTGCCAGGGAGGGACTTACACCTGCAGCATTTTAAAATACTGAATATCTGAGCTAAAAGGTTGCGCTCAAGAACAAGATACACCTTTCCACGAGTCATCTTTCCAGGGGATTCTTCTCCTCAAATTGGTTCATTCTGGTTCACAAATGCTTCTGAACCAGAATGTCTTACATCAACCAATCACGGAAAACCTTTTCTCTTCTTTGTACCTTCCCACTTCCTGTGAGTGGCGTCTCCGGGGGGGCTCCTCCACTGCAGGCCGGCCACCAGGGGCAGGAGGTCGTTATAGTGCACCTTGAGGTGCGTGGTGCTCTCAGAGCCCCGCTCCCTCAGGTGGGAGTGCAGCAGATGGGTCCTGTAGTTCAGGTGCTTCTCTGGCAAAAGGAGGCTGAACTGGAAACACCGGCAACATCATTGTCGAGTTAATATAGTAATACAGAAGTCAGAGAGGCAGTCTCTTATTGTCTCTTAGTGTGAACTGGTTTGCTGGATGGATCTCAGTGTGTTCACTCAGGATAAATATTTTAACCAATAAGCGAACAGATTGAGGCAGGTCAAAATGTGTGTAAATTATTCAATTCAGTACATTTGAATATATGATTAAGATTGATAATCAGTCTGGTTGGATACAGAGTCGGTTGTTGTGCTACTCCATCTCTTATTGTCGAAGAAACAGTGACTCAAATGTCTATATATCTCTACTCTCTCCGTCCATGGCTAACTGGCCTGCTCACCTCCACGGTGTAGCTGGTGTGGTTCTGGCTGGTCTGGTTCTTGAAGGACTGGCTCAGGTGTAGCTTGCGCTTGTTGTTCACCTCGTCCCAGTGCTTACCATAGCTGGCATCCAGGCTGGAGCAGTGGTGGCTGTGGCTTTCCTCGTTTCTCACTTCAATCTGGGAGACGCATCCAAACAGCCAACTCCCATCAAATATCTTTTCAATCCACAAACTGAAATACCAGGGTTGAATGGTATTGGTGTAGCGCAAGATAGTGTAGTGGTTGGGGTGATTCCCAGTCAAAAAGACCCTGGTTCAGTCCCCAATATCTGCACACTACCTATGGGCATCCATTAGCATGACATCTACCATACCTGCACCTTAATGAGATGTATCTCAAAGACCCTATAAGTTGCTTTGTGTCAACTTGTTTTCCTAATACTCCCTATGATAAATGAGTAATGCCTTCCAGTGACTTGTAGCCATGTATGAACATTCGGAAGATCCCATTGACAGTTAAGGGAGGAACTATCGTCAGTTCTTTGCTGTGAGAAGATGAATGTGGTCACCTTGTGGTTGACCGAAGCAGTGTTGGAGCAGTGAAACTCATGCTCTGCTCTCATGGTGGAGCTGAGGTCAGAGGTCGCCTCCCTCCTCAAGCTCTGAGACATGTAGCATTCCTGACGCAGATGACGCGCCAGCTCTGGGCAGAGATTAAATCGTGACAACGTTAACAGAATATACATGTTGGATCCCTGCTGTAACGGCCCCTACCGCCTGTCTTATCTCAGCTAACCCATGGTCTTCAGAAGGCTCACTCGCTCACCTCCGACACCGTATTTCAGCCGGAGTGCAGAGCTCCAAAGGGGGGTCTGGTCCTCCATCAGGCCTAGCACCCTACTGGCCAGCACCCCGGGCAGCAGCACCTCTCCTTCCACAGAGTACCTCCTCCCGCTCTCCTCTACCCTGCGCTCCAGGGCCACTAGACACAAGCAACAAAGTCACAGTCCCTGTCCCAGTTAGCAGAGTGTTTGATTCACAGCCCAAAGGTACTGTGTCTAATCATCAATGTGCGATATGGTTAGTGATATCTGAACTCACACCAATTTGTTAAGCACCTTTATTTGGTGCTGTCTCCGTTTTAAGTTCAAAGTATATCATCAACAAAACATACGGATTAAAGTTGAAATAGTGAAACAAGTAAAATAAAAAGGTTTAAAGGGGTGGTGAACCCAAAACCATGGTTTGGTTCTGTAGGAGCCGCATTTAAGTTTTTGATGTTTTGGTTGACCCTTTCTTTCTCCTTCTTTTCCACCTGTGATGAGTGAACACTTGCAACAGGTGCTGATGGTGCACCCTTTAAATAGGTCACGGAAGTGCATGACGGGAAAAAGGTGTCCGAGCAGATACAGTTATTGACCATTCTGTTTGTGAAACACATTGGTATAGGTACTTGCTTTGCATCCCTATTTTGTTATATTTTATTTACAATAAATGACGGCCAATTGACGGCCTTGGACAGTCAAGCTCCCACTACTTTTTTGGACACAAACTGCGCGTCAAACAATGCCATCACCTGCTTTCTCTGTGTGGCAATATTATCAAACCCTTGGAACTTGGTGTTATAGGAAAAACCCAACCACGGTTTTTCGCCACTACAATAGTCAATAACTTTGCTTGGATTTTTCCCAATAATTTTTGGATTCACGCGATCTAGAGACAAAGGAACGTCAGCCTAACGTGTGGAAAAACGTAGAACAAAGGAACGCTTCACGGAGGTTTGTGAGCGAAGATACCATTGCTTTAAATGGATTTTTCGTTAACTTATAATATTTTACTAATTTAGAAACATGTTTTATTGAAGATTTTTTCTTTAATCAACTGAGATCTTTAGTTTTTGTTTCTGGAAAGGACATGAAATGGTTTTAATCTTTTTTGGGACTTTCGAATAATCTGAAAGAGGATAAATACTTTTCGTTATTTTTGGAAGTTTCTTTTTAAGCACAATGGACAGTTCGGACGAAGCCGAAATGTCACCTCTGGAAGGAATCGGTGAGAAGGCCGCACGTTTACGCACAGCCAGGTACGGTAAAATGTCTCACCTTACACGAAGGATGAACATTATGAACAATTTGATGGTAGGGAATGAGTATCTTGATGAAGTGAGAGGAAACTTACTCAAGTTTGATGAAATGCTTGACTCATTCCAAACCTTGCATTCAAATTGCACACAGTTTTTGAATGAGGCAGCACGCAAGGAGGATAACTAGGCATGGTATAAGCTGCAGATAATGGCTTTCCTGGAGCATGTGAATAACTGGATTTCGCAACCAGAAGATCCTGATGCCCCTAGCGAGGTTGGGGTTGCCTCTTCTGCTGTTAATGTTGCAGACGTCGATAACACCGATGCCCAATCAGTTTCAGTGTCCAATAGGTCCACTAGATCTACATTGTCTTCATCATTGCGCATCGGTGCAGAGGCAGAATGTTTAGCATCAGTGGCAAAAGCTTCAAGACTAAAGGAGAAGCATGCAATAGAAGAACAGGAACAAAAGTTAAGGAAAGAGAAACATTGGAATTGGATGCAGAAATTGAAGCTGCTACAGTAAAAATCAAGAATCTAAAAAATGCTGAAACTAATATGTCTAACCCTGTGAAATCCGACACTGTTGTATCTAACCCTGTGCATTCTGTTAAAAGGCCTGTATTAGGTGCTGAAGCAGCTGAAGTCACATCTGATGCATCAAAACAAGCAAAGCTCGAGGAAAGGCTAGACTATTCGCTTCATCTTCATGATAGCACTGATCTAGCAGTCAGGAGTAAGACAGGTACCCATGTTCAATTTCCCCTGCTTAATTCAGGTGCAGATAGGCAACATTTAGGTGCAGACAGGCCTACTTTCTGTCCCAGAGCCAGTAGTGATATTAGGTAACAACAGCTACACACCTCAACATATAGCTTTCCCTCTGCCCAACAGTCATCTCATAGCTATTCCTCCTCTGACATCCCCCCTGTAATTCCGCTAGCACGGATCAGTCAACTTTGACACAAAGGCTAATTCCCTCTTCAACTGGATTTCACAGGGGAATCACATCATCCACGTTTTTGAGAGTCAAAGTGAACTGACAAGGACGCTCATGAAACAACAACCTCTGACTACCTTACCCCAACGAAATATTAAACTCTTCGACGGACATTTTCTGGAATAAAAATCATTCATCCATTCAATTGAACAGAACATCGAAAGGAAAACAGACAACAATGCAGACAGGTTACAGTTCCTTATTCAATATACTAAAGGCCAAGCACAACTAATCGCCAAGAGCTGTGAATACATGTCACCAGATAGAGGCTATCAGAAAGCAAAGCAGTTACTGAAAGATAACTTTGGAAACGAATGTAAGATTTCTTGTGCATACTTGGAAAAGGTTTTATCATGGTCTCAAATGAAATCTGATGATTCTAAAATGCTACAGGCTTATGCCATGTTTCTCAGGAGCTGCTGCAACGCCTTGGAGGAGGCCAGTGAATAGGATTTCAGTGGCAAGGCTGGAAGAGCTTCTGATCTGCCAGTACAATAAAGATTTTAATGAAGGTGCATCTAAGGAGAGTACTGAAATTTCCATTGAGGATAAAATATTTTTGAAAATGGCCAAAGAGGCAGTTCTGAATGATGGACATTACAATCTGAAATTGCCCTTCAGAAAAGTGGATGTCTGTATGCCAGACAATCGCCAAATTGCAGAACAGCGCCTCCAGAGCCTAAAAAGGAAAATTAACAAGGATGAGCAATATAAACAGAAATATGTTGCATTTCTTAATGACATCTTTGAGAGTAGTTATGCAGAGGAGGTCCCACGACAGTCAACTGGAAAAGTACTTGCCACACATGGGGTGTACCACCCAAAAAAGAAAAAGCTTAGAGTTGTCTTTGATTGTGAGTAGGTTCTTACCAGGGTGTATCCCTCGACACTGAACTGCTGCAGGGACCTGGCCCGACAAAATTCCCTCATTGGAGTCACGCAAAGAGCCTGGTGGAATCATGTCCGACATCAAGTCAATGTTCCATCAGGTTAGAGTAGCCAAGTCCTAATGTCAATTACTTGTGATTCCTGTGGTGGCCACAAGGTGACACCAGTCAAGCACCCAAGCCACACCGTATGCTTGTACACATCTTCGGTGCTGTTTCTTCCCCAAGCATTGCAAGCCTTGCATTAAGAAAAACTGCTACTGACAATGAGAACTGTTTTCCCCCTCAAGTAGCTGAAATAGTCCGGCACAACTTTCATGTCGATGACTGTGCCAAGTCTGTGGCCGAGGAATCTAATGCCATCCAGTTGGTAAAAGATCTCACGGCACTATGCAGCACAGGGGGGGTTTAAGCTCACTCAGTGGGTCAGCAATAGCCAAGCCGTTCTGGCATCAATCCACTGGAATCCAGTGGATCCACAAAACACTGGATTTTAACAAAGACAGTTTGTCCATTGAAAGAGCACTAGGACTGCAGTGGTGTGCAGATTCTGACAATTTCCAATTTAACATCAAATTAAGCCAAAAGCCACACACCCGCAGAGGCATACTCTCTGTTGTTAGTTCCATCTTTGACCCGCTAGGCTTTCTTGCTCCTCTCATTCTCCCAGCCAAGCAGTTGCTACAGGAGCTCTGCCAGCGAGGCTATGGATGGGATAAGCCTTTGCCCCAGCCAGTATCTGAAAGGTGGATGGAATGGACCAACAGGAAGGATCAAAGGCTTCAGTATTTCCCACTGTCTAAATCCAACGGGCTATGGAGTGACAAGCTGTACCGAGCTGCATCACTTTGCTGACGCCAGTTAGAGTGTCTATGGATCGGTAAGCTACATCAGACAGTAGAACAAGCAGGATGTCATTCATGTAAATTTTGTCCTTGGAAATTCCAGAGTCCTTCCCCTTAAGAACATCACAGTGTCACGACTGGAGCTGGCAGCTGCAGCATTACTTGTGAAGGTAGGCCAAATGGTGAGAAGAGAGTTACACCTTGACCTAAAGCCTTCATTTTTCTAGACTGATAGCCAAACAGTACTAAAATACATTGCAAATGACAATGCAAAGGTACAAGACCTATGTAGCCAATAGGTTTACACTGATTAGGGACAATACAGACCTGTCTCAGTGGAGACGTGTACGTAACAAGGACAATCCTGCTGATGATTCATCGAGAGGATTGAATGCAGGTAAATTTCTGGAGCAAAGGAGATTGATACATGCCCCTGAATTCTTATGGAATACTAAGGAAAGTTGGCTGGTGGAGGAAGCATTGGGTTCAGTGTCCCACGATGATCCAGAGGTCAGGAAAAAGGCTACTGTTTTGGCAGCAGTAGTGAACACTGGAACGACCACAGACCAGCTTATTTCATTCTTTTCTGACTGGATGAGACTACTTAAAGCAGTGGCATGGTACCTCAGACTTAGAAAGATTTTGATGCTGATTGGGAAAGGAGGAAAGGATCAGACCTCATGTCAAATCAGCGCCCGCTCAAACAGGAAAAGGTTGAGGATAAGATCTCAGGTTCCACCTTGGTGGACAGCTCCTCAAAGTAAAAGACCTTGCAGATACAGAAAAGTCAGTCATCACGTACATTCAAAGAAGAGCATTCCTTACTGAAATTGCAACACTAGAGATGACCCCACATAGAGTGCACACGGGCAGCAAGATCTGCAGGCTTGATCCTGTGCTGGACGAGGGCATTCTAAGAGTAGGTGGTCGACTGCACAAATCTGCAATGCCAGAGTAAACAAAACACCCCTGCATCTTGCCCAAAGATTCACACATTTCAATACTGCATTTAAGACTCATCCATTAACGCTGTGGCCACAATGGCAGAAACCACATGCTGTCAGAGCTCCTCAAAAGTACTGCTGATTGCAAAGGGCATCTCAGCAAGAAAGGTGCTCTCAAGATGTCGAAATTGTTTGCGTGCAAGGGGAAAAGCAGGTGAACAGAAAATGGCGGATTTTCCCCTGGAAAGAACTACCTGCTACCTGACCTCCCTCGCTTTACTAATGTAGGGTTGGACTACTTCGGCCCGATTGAAGTTAAGCGAGGTAGAACCACCATCAAAAGGTTTTGATGGTATGTATGTGTCTAGTTGAGCTGTTCATCTTGAAGTTGCTTTTTCACTGGACACGGACTCATGCATCCATGCTTTGAGGAGATTTGTCTGCAGGAGGGGCCAAGTTAAGCATATCAGATCTGATAATGGAACCAACCTGAGGGGTGCTGACATGGAGCTCAAGAAGGCCCTGATGTCACTGAATGAGCGGAAAATCCAAGATGCTCTGCTCCCTGATGGAATCGAATGGAGTTTCAACCCACGACCAGCATCACACTATGGCGGAGTCTGGGAAAGGCTCATAAGACCTGTCCGCCAGGTGCTGACCTCCACTCTCCATCAGCAGTCCATCGACGATGAAGGCCTTCAAAAGCTACTCTGTGTGGTGGAGGCAATCCTGAACAACCGTCCTCTCCCCAGAGTCCTCAGACCCACATGACCTTGAGCCACTGATCCCAAATCACATCCTCCTGTTGAAAGGCAAGCCAATCCTACCCCCTGGAACCTTCCTGAAGTCCGACCACTATGCCTGGTGCCGCTGGAAACAGGTCCCGTACATTGCTGATCTGTTCTGGCACATAATGTATACATTACAAGAATATCTTCTACTGCTGCAGGAGAACAGAAATGGACTGCAGTAAAGAAGAATCTGAATGTTGGAGAGATTGTCCATTAGGAAGAGTGCTGGAGACCAAACCTGATGCAAGGGGTCTGGTGCGGTGAGTGAAGCTCCAGACAAAGTCTTCAGTCTTTGAGAGGCCCATTTCCAAACTGTGCCAAATCTTTGAGGCTGAAGAGTGACCAGAGTTCCTGATCACTTTTTAAAGGAATAATGTATACATGTTTTCACACCCTCTCTAAAGACATTATGCATTACATATACCTAAAAATATTAAGTGCTTATTTACTTCAACAATTATTGCCCCTCTTATGGCTCCTTTCTTATTATAACATCTTATTATAACCTAATAGAATACACAAGTATCACAAATGGATAATATTACCCCCTTCTTCCTGGAAGTCTCAGCCCACAACAAAGTTCTTTACATCTCATATCGTTTGAATTTGTACTGAAAGAGGGGCTTCAGTTACACTTTAAAATAAAAAGATTGAGCATTAAATTATTCATTTTTAAGTACCTTGGACACATGACGGAGATGCATTTCAGATGTAATCGTCCAAGTACCTTGAAGTGTTAGGGTCTCTCTAAAAACATTTTTCCCGATGGCAGAAAAGCTTATCTTCCTATCCAGCCCCCGTGTGACGTTAGCAGAGAGGATCATAGGAGGTGTGCTGGGTGCCCACTTGGCCTCCAGGTGATATCGGCTTCTTTGTTCCGTCAGCAGTGTTTTGGAATCAACCGAAGCCTGCAAGGACATATTATTATTTGCATACCTTTTGGATATATAGTTTTAAAGAAATAGATCAAATGCATGTCTTCAGGATATAACACATCATGCAACTCACCATGAAATAATAGTGATGAACACCATCTAGTGAGAGTTCCACCTTTGCTTTTCTGGTATTTCTCTCTTGAACAAGTTGCCCTGAATAAACCAACAGTCATGGCTTATTTAAATCAAACCAAACAAACGCTATCACTAAACAACATACAAACTAACTTTCAAACTACTTAAAAACTCAATAACTATCTAACTCACCAACTAAATAACACACTAACAAAAAACAACTCACTTAATAAACTAAAAATAACAGTTAGACAAGTACAGCATAGTGTGATTTGAAAGGTTTAGGTGGTCTGGACTAACCCTTCATGAGGATGGTCTTCAGGGGGTGGGAGACCTTGAGCAGCATGCGCTGGGGCTGGATGACCAGGTCCAGAGACATGTCCCTGGGGATGGAGGACTGGGGCGTGGCAAGCAGCAGGTGGAGTGAGGCCTCCCTGGGGAGCCACCACCCTCGCTGAGGTCAAGACGGTTGTGGATGGAGAGGAAATGATGAGTCAAGCGACTCATAGAAACTCATCTAATTTAATGAAATCTGATCTCAAGTAATCTAATAAAAGTTATATAATATTATAATCTAATCTAAAGGAATGAAATCGAATCCAATTAAATATTTATAAAGTTTGCAGTCAAACTTTCATCAGTCAAATGTATTCTTATCTTATCCAATATAATATAGATGAATATGGGCATCTATTGTATTCTATTCTATTCCATTCTATCCTAGTCAACCTAAATGTAATAAAGACATAAAAGTTCATTACTTTATCTCCAGCTATGGTTACATCTCCCCCCAAGCTATGCTCACTGTACCTGAGAGAGAAGGGAGTAGGCCGCTTCCATCAGGTAGTAGAACAGCCCTCTGTCCAGCTTCAGAAGCCTGATGGACATGTGGGTGGGGCCAGGGGGAGGGAGCCACGCCCCTGTTGCAGGTGTCGGGTAGGAGACATTGAAACACATCTGCCAGCCCACCATCTTGGACCCTGCAAGCGAGCACACATTAGTGAATCAAACCCAGAACCTTTCGGCTGGTCAAGTCAACCAATAGCAATTTCTATGTGTATTGGGCAAAATAGTCGAGATCATTGCAGGGGCTACGTGGGATGTTAAATCAGAAATAGAGAAATTTACAATGATATAATAAATATTTAAAAAATAACAATATAAATATTAAAACTAAAAATATTAATGAGCAATATGCTCAGTAATGATGTTTGTATTAATTTGTGATGTTTTGTTTTAATTTGATGTTTTGTATTAATTTGTGTTTTCTAAATAATCACACTGGGAGCATAAGCATCTTTGCTAACTTAATCTTTCCACGGTTTCCCACTGGCCACGGTTTTCTTGCAGTGATAATTGTGTAATAATGGGCTGCCACTCTTTGTTTAGGCACTGTGTGTATTTAACAATGTTTAACTGATTGCATATGAGAAAAATATCTTGAACTTTAGTGGTACACCTACAGTTAAAGGCTGGGAACCACTGGGCTAGGCCAAAACGTTCTGGGATCAAATCCCTATGTACAAAGTCTGTCTGGGGCCAGCCTTGTTCAAGATGCCCTAACCACTAGTTTGATGACGTCACAACCAAGGGGTCCCGGTGCGAGGTGTTTTATCCTGATGGCCCATTTGCAGAGAGGGATGAGCTCATGAATTACCAAACATGTATGCAGAGAAATGTCAGTCACAGACATTCAATTACTTGCTGAATGTCTCAATAGTAAGGAGTAATGTTTATGGATACTGTATATATCTTGAATCTATCTACAGAATATAAAGACTTACAGGTCTTTGGGCTGCAGCTGGTCTTTTCTTGGCGAGTCTTTGGACCTCTCATCTCCTCTCTGTGGTCTCCACTCACTTGAAATACTTGCGAGCTGAGACACAACCATTCACAAATACTATTAGGTGTACAAATATAACAAGGTTAAAATGAATGGCTAAAGCTCATAAGTAAATATTAAACACTATTATCCATGTTTAACCTTCACATTCCTTTTGAGGCCAATCAAAAGTATATTGAAGGGCTACAAATGGAATACAGTAATTCAACAAGAACTAAAGTTTATCGTCAACAGAACACCAGACATGAAGGGCCCCTCATGAATTGATCATGCTGATTGTAAGCTAACCTAAGGCGTTGACAACCAGACGGAAAACCAGCCGGACTCACTTGAGAGAAAGGAGGTCCATGTGCTCCTCTAGCGTATTGAGCTTGACCCGGAGATTCCGGCCCTCCTGCAGCTGAACGCTCCCATCAAGACTGGTGGAGCTAATGAGCTCTGAGGCCCACTCCACCCCCACCTGGCCCAGTACCCCATCCACCCCCATCCACCCAGACAGACCCACCAACGCACTGTGGACACAAGGCCAGACAGTCAGGATCCCATCAGATAGCACTCATAGCCCAGATGGGAAATCAGATGGCCCATTATGAAAAGATGATGGATATATATCTATACCACCATGGTAGGAAATGTACTGGGTTCAATATCCGATGTCCAACCCAATGTAGTTGAAGGCATTCCTGGGCTCCTATCCTGCGCCGTAATGAATGTATCGCAAAATAAAATTGCCTTCAAATAAAATCATCTGAAGTGCTGACATCCCTGTGTTTGCATGGATTTCAGCTGACAAACTACAGTGACAGCAGTTGCTCTTATCCTGCCTCTTACGAACTTAGACCCTACGTCATATCCCCACGCTTTTAATCCCCCCCCCCCCTTAACCACCAGCAGATTCTACTGATGTCTGAACGACACTGTCCGCATATATAGCATCATGTCTGAATCACCCTCTCTCCTGGTGTAAAAATGCTTACAAATGCGGAGGACATTTATGAAAACGGCTTATAGTTAATGTCAAGTTTAATGAAGGCACCAGAATGATGTTTATTTCATCAAAGTGTTAAACAAGCTATATTATAGCTGAGATGCGCCATTGATGAAGTGTGTCGTTTATTCACGTTTGGCCGCAACATTGGTGTGTGTGAGCAGTTCCTGCACTCTGACTTGTTTTTATTGAGTTACTTTGGCTTAATGAAACCCGCCAGAGAGAGATGGCTGGGGTCTCTGTAGTTCCCGGTGCCCTTCAGCCGCAGCGAGAGCAGGGAGGTCATGTTGAGGGCTAGGCGCATGGGCATCCCCGACAGAGACGGCATCACCAACTCCTCCGCCATCAGAACTGCCCGGTGGCTGAGCTTGACTTCCTGGCCCTGGGAGAGAGGGGGGTATAGATCATGGGGCTCCAACGGCGTTTCCATGCTGTGACACCACCTGTTGAAGTGCTTTTGACAATGGTCATTAAAATGAAAAAACATGAGATATGAGAGAATATGAGAAATACATCTAAACAACTTTAGAATTTTTCTTCAATATATGAATCCCCTTTTCCGGCTTTCAAAACAATGACCCATTAAACTATTGAAGATTGTAGCCCATACACAAATGTTTCTAAAGATAAATAAGAAAAGATGTTTACGATGGCCATCCTGCGACCTGCGACCAACCTAGTGGTCGCGCCAACGTGGAAAACCCCAAGTTATAGGAGGTTCTCGACAGAACCAGTTGATTGAGGAAATATATTATGGGACTGATGGGATGGAGCACGTATCATACAGAGCCTCCACAGAGTAGAAAATTATCGATTTGGATTAGATTAGATTAGGTTACACTACATTACGTTACAATAGAGGAGCTACCTTGAGCAGCCTGACGGCCAGCCCTGCAACCGTCATGGACAGCTGGTTGAACTGGGTGTGGAGGTCGTCGCAGGTGAACACGCTGATCTCGTTTCCAAACACCTTCACGCCGACCCAACACCTCGGAGAGCCCTCACTGACCCTCCGGCCACCAGTCCACTGAGAACACAAACACACATGTACGACTCAGATCCCCTAGCTGTGGTCTATCACTTTATTTCAGCATTGTTCAACAGTTGATGAATACAATTTAGATCCAGTGTCTAGTGTTCACCAAGAATGGCATCAATAATGCAATTATACTAAATTTAAGAAGTCATTATCAATTGTTAATCTCACCATGGCCTTGGCTCGGTCTAGATAGCTGCTGATGCTGGAGGAACAAGCTTCATTTCCCGCTCCATCATCACCGTCTCCCCCCTCTCTTCTTCTTTTGCCTTCCCTGTTCTTCGACTGCGATTGCCCTCTGGTCCCCCCGGCGGGTTCCCTCTCAGAGCCGCGGGGCGGGCGACCCATCAGGTTCTTCAGGATTGGTTCTACGTTCTCCACTCGAAGGTCCACCTATTCCATCAGAAATTATTGATTTATTAGTTTAAAAAAAATATATAGAAAAGTTAAAAATATATGTATTAAGATTGAATTAATTTTAGATACATTTAATCAAGGAGCAGAAACGGTGTAGGCATCTTGCTAAATGATGCTCCAAGGTTGGCTGCAGAGCTGACATTAGGGATTGAAAACATTCAGCTATAGGTTGATCGGAGAATCTGCTAGCGATTTCACTTCCCTGGCCATATTTGAATAGATAATAACAAGATGTCAGGCAGGGTTCTACCTACTTCCAGAAGGTTATGTGCTCTGCCATGAAGATACACCGTCAGGTTAGCCATGGCAGAGCGCGGGAGGAAGGATTTGGTTGAGAAAACCAGCGACCCTTCTAGGTTTGCAATGCCCATGCCTGAGACACACACACACACACACACACACACACACACACACACACACACACACACACACACACACACACACACACACACACACAAATTGATAATAAGCTTTATAGTAGTGAACCACATCACAAATCAACCATAACAAAAAGTGAATCCCGATACCTGTGGCAACAGTGTAGTCGGAATAGGACGAATATTTCCAGAACTCCGCTTCAAAGTCTTTGCTGATGATGTCATCAGGTAGGGCCTCCATTAGAGTTCGTTTCATTGGATCATCACTCTTCAGGACCGCAGTCAGGTGACTCCACACAAAGGAACCGACTAAAGAAAGCAAAAAGTATCTTAGCATCCCCTTAACATCCCAAAGTCTTACTTACAATTATCAAAAAGAGAAATGATAAGCTCAGCATTCTTTTCCAGTTAGGGAATAATCAATAAAATAGAATCAAAGTAGGATAGGTCAAACTCATGCATCTCTTTTAAGTACAAGTAAAGATGACGTTTTAAATAACTTCCTAAAACCAAAGAGAGGGAATATTTAAGCCATATAGCATGATTATCAGTAAGGTCAGTTGAAATCTTAGTGAAATAGAGCTTACACATGGATCTGTTAAAAAATATTAAAAAATATAGAATATTTCAAATTGTATTGTTTACAATCTCACATTTAGCTTATCTGAAGATTTACCTTTTCACATAAACTATGGATTTAAAGGAATGAGTTTTGACATTTATAGAAAAATCAGAAGTGTCTGTGTTTGAGTTTCATGACATAAGGGTCTGTGTTGCCTTCCCCCTGCTGGGGAGTGGCCAGACCTTGGCTGGAGCTCTCGTTGCCGAGGGTCGCCCTGACCGCCCGCAGCGTGCGTGGATCAGGGCAGCGCATGATCTGCTGGTATGCAGCGACCCGGACCTCCGCGTCCTCCTCGGAGGAGCGATACAGCTGCAACAGCACTGAGCGCTGCAGAGGAAACCAGCTGTCAATCAACGGTGTCAGACAACCCTCCTCACCTCTTCTCCTCCTCCTCCTCTCCAATGACCTCTTCCACCCTTCACCCAGATAATCATGTGATCTGGTTCTGAGGGGTGTTGACATAAAACACATCGACCACATGGCCATAGCGACCAGAATGCTATTGTGGGGAATTTAGATTCAATTGATAGATGGAGCTAGATGAGTGGAAAATAAATAGGTAAGTAGATAGATAGCATGATAGACAGGATCCTCAGTGCACACTTATTGGTGTTGTTGCACTATTGTCACTCACATCAGTAGTACAGGGCATGCGTCTGAAGGAGTGGATGGCAGCGAGCTGCAGCTCTGGGGCCTCTGAGGAGCCGAGCACACAGCGGCTCAGCATTGCTACCAGGGCCGGGGCCGAGAGGCCTGAGTTCCCCACAGCTTTCAGTATGTACAGGAGCTGCAAGAAAGACAGAAATCAATGTGGGCCTAGAAGGAAGGACTTCAAATTCAGAGCATCTTGAATACACAATAGGGCACACAAACACGAACAGAGAATGAAGCTAAAACAATAAAAAAAATACAACAATCAACTGTTTGGAGTAAGAAAGGAGTAGAAAGGTGAAAGGCCATTTATTGGGTACCAAGTATAAAACACTTCCTTTGAGCATGTTTGGAGTGAAAATGTATCATATCTCATCACTTCAAGAGGTAGTAGTCATCTGTAAATACAATGTTCTGCAAAATAACTCAATTCTATGATTGCCTTAAGACTGGGTAGCACATTTACATTTAGCGTCTTAAAACCATTCATTCACAGTGTCAATCATTCATTCACAGAGTCAATCATGCAGGAAGACAGCCAGCTCTTCGGGATCAGTTAGGATGAGGTGTCTTGGCTCAGGGATACCTCAACACTCAAGGGGTAAGCTGGGAATCGAACTAGTAAATTTCTGGTTACCAGTCAACCCGCTTTACCTCCTGAGAGTTAAAGACACCCCCAGAAGTAGGCCTGCTGTTCCACCAGCTGGCCAAAAAAAGGAGGTGGTGTCCACTAGTTCAATTCTTTATAAAGTCATGTTTGCCCTTCTCCTCCCAACTATGCTGATCTGTTCGTGCACAGTTGGACATTATCTGGTGGCAGGGGCTTAAGCTCATTCTTGCAGGTTGGTGGTATTCCCTCTAAAGTCCTGCCTACTCATAATACATTCTGTCTTACAAGATGGTTGTTTCGTATCTGGCTGTAGGTGAGTTTGGTAACTAAGATTCCTAGTGTTTAGAATTACGAATTTACGATTGCTTGTTCTAACTTTTTTATCTGTTACTGCAGTGTGATTTAGGTCTGTGCTGTTGTGATCAGTTAAGTGGGCGTCCTTGATAGTTTCTGCCACTTACGGTGGGAACAAAAGCCTTGATAGCTGGGCAGAGCTAAGTCTGCCTGAGCTTTCTTGCCCACTTAAGGGCTAACTATTATTACCGTCAGCTGTAGCGTCAGGACCCAGCAAACGAAGACCCGGGAAACAAAGACCAAGGGAGTCTCTCTGTGGGAATCCCTCAAGGAAGCCCGGGGAGGCCACCCTATTGTAGCTATGTGTCGTACTTCACTCATTGTCAGGATTTCCACTCGTAGACAGAGTTACCGTAGCTCCTCTGCTCGGGGCAGTAACCCGTCTAATCTGTGCCATCCACCTACCCTTGCTTACACTGACCTTGAGGTGATGGGTGGACTCTGGAACTGCCAATTGGCGGTCAAGAAGGCAGACTCGATTTCAGCCTACGCGTCCCTCATGACCCTTCACTTCCTGTCCCTGACAGAGACTTGGATCACTCCAGAGAACTCTGCTACTCCTGCTGCCCTCTCCACTCATTCTCACACACCCCTAGACCATCCGGGCGAGGAGGAGGGACCGGACTCCTCATCTCGCCCATGTGGTCCTACTAGGTCCTTCCGCTAGAACACTTGGCCAGATTTGCGTTTGAACTCCACGCTGTCACTGTTACCATTCCTATCAAGCTCTCCATTGTGGTGATCTACCGTCCGCCAGGTCCCCTCCGTGACTTCTATGATGAGATGGATGCCCTCCTCAGCTGCTTTCCTGAGGATGGCACACCACTCGTTATCCTCGGCGATTAGAACATCCTGCCAGAGAAGTTGTACTCAACTGAACTAACCAACTTTTCCGCCACCTTTGACTTAACACTGACCCCTTCTCCTCCCAAACACAGGGCCGGGAACCAGCTTGACCTAATATTCACTATGTCATGCGGCACCTCTGCTCTCTCCGTTACCCCGCTCCCCGTGTCTGACCATCACTTTGTTGATTTTTCTCTCCCCTTGAAATCCTCTCCCCCCCTCCTCTCTAGTCCCCGCATTGTCACCACTCGCCGTAACCTCAAATCCCTCTAAACTATCCCATTATCTTTTCCTTCGTTCTGATTTCACCTCTATTCTGTCAACAACCAAATCTGCCTTCTAACGGACCAAAATCAACTCCTCCGCCTCAAACCCCAGGAAACTGTTTTCCCTGTTTTCGACCCTCCTCAACCCTCCCTCACCCCCACCTTCTTCCTGCCTCACTGCTGATGACTTTGTTACCTACTTTACCCAGAAAGTGAAGGACAGCAGCTCCTCTTTCATCCCTGCCTCCATCCTCCCTCCTCCAATCCCCTCCTCCTCCGTCTTTACCTAATTTAGCCGTCTCACCTCTGACGAGGTCAACCGAATAATAACATCTAACCATGCCAACACCTGCCCCCTTGACGCTATCTCCTCCTCTCTCCTCCAGGATGTCTCAAGTGACATCCTGCCATTTCTCACCTCTCATCAACTTATCAACTCCTCCCTCACTTCAGGCATTGTTCCAGCATCTTTCAAGACTGCCAGAACAAAGCCTCTCCTCAAAAAACCAACTCTTAATTCTAGGGATGCACCGAAATGAAAATTCTTGGCCGAAACCGAAAACCGAAAATGAGGAAACCAAAGCCGAAACCGAAACACTGAAAGAAATTATTATGCCAATTATTAGTAGGGTTGCTTTTTTTTTGTTTTATTGTTTTATTTGTGTGTGTGTGTGTGTGTGTGTGTGTGTGTGTGTGTGTGTGTGTGTGTGTGTGTGTGTGTGTGTGTGTGTGTGTGTGTGTGTGTGTGTTTGTTTGTGTGTATGGATGTATGTATGTATATATACACATACATACACACATATATATATATACATACACATATATATATTGTGTGTGTATATATATACACAAACCTAATAGATAGGCTACCTATTATTGCATTGGAACACGCAAGACTGGTAACCATAGCAACGCCGGTAAACAAACCCCGTGAAGCCCAACCCCCACGGGAGCTCCGCACGCTACGGCCATCCGGAGGCGCACAGAGCTTTTGGCCGTGATATTATATATACAATTATATTATATACTATTATATATAGAACGTTATAAGAAAGACGCTGTCACCGAGAAGTGGCGCGCTGCCAGACGTTGTCACCGAGTGTGAGAGGAGAGTTGACGGAGAAGATGGCGGTTGACGGTGACCTAGTTTCAAAGTTTATACCGATACTCGGTAATACCGGTGTATCACTCGGTGTGAAAAAGTCCACACTGCAGCAACCCTAGTGCCATTGCATTTATGGCTATGACTGTGTACTAACTTCATTAAAATCAAGGCATTGCAATTTTTGCAAATCGTTATACGTGGGTCTTTCTCAGAAACATTGAAAAACGTCCACACCGCAAACATATTGGCGCTTATCCAGACAAGCGTGGACTGGCCGCGCCTTTTGTTTGCGTCATCACAAATTTCTGGCCGTGTTGTTTCGGTGATAAAAGTATTGTCCCGAAACCGAAAATGCGCTTTTGGGCCATTTTCGGCCGAAAATTTTCGGTGGCCGAAAATTCGGTGCATCCCTACTTAATACCACCGACATACAGAACTACAGACCGGTATCTCTTCTTTCATTCTTCTCTAAAACACTGGAACTTGCCATTACTAACCAACTGTTCTCCTATCTCTCATCTAACAACCTGCTTGACCCTCACCAGTCAGGCTTCAAGAAGGCACACTCCACTGTGACGGCTCTCCTCGCGGTGACTGAGTCCCTCCGTGCTGCCAGAGCCTCGTCCCTCTCATCGGTTCTCATTCGCCTCGACCTGTCCGCAGCATTTGACACGGTGAAGGACCAGATCCTCCTTGCCACTCTTGCTGAACTTGGCATCGCTGAATCTGCTCTTTCCTGGTTCACATCCTACCTGATGAACCGCACCTATCAAGTGACATGGAAGGGCTCCTTGTCCAAATCTTGCACGCTTGAAACTGGGGTCCCTCAAGGCTCTGTACTGGGGCCTCTTCTGTTCTCCCTCTATACCAGACCTCTGGGCTCCGTAATTACTTCACACGGCTTTTCCTATAACTGCTATGCAGACGACACTCAGCTATTTCTCTCTTTTCCCTCATCTGATAAAGCCCTGATTGCAGCACGCATATCGGAATGTCTGGCGGACGTCAGCACCTGGACAACTGCCCATCACATGAGGCTTAACCTCAACCAAACCAAGCTCTTCCTAATCCCAGGGAAAGATTGCCCACACATGGACTAACTGGTCACCGTTGAGAACATCACTGTATCTCCTCCTTCAACTGCCAGAAACCTCAGTGTGGTATTGGACAATCAGTTATGCTGCACCGCAAACATCACTGCGGTGGCCCGATCCTGCAGATTTGCACTTTACAACATCCGCAGAATCCGGCCCTTCCTCACAAGTGAAGCAGCTCAGCTTCTAGTCCAATCACTGGTCATCTCCCGCCTCGACTACTGCAACTCACTCCTGGCTGGACTTCCTGCCTCTGCGATTAAACCTTTGCAGCGCATCCAGAATGCGGCAGCGCGCCTCGTGTTCAACCTACCGAAGTTCTCCCATGTGACCCCCCTCTTCCGGGACCTCCAATGGCTCCCTGTAGTAGCTCGCATCAAATTTAAGATGATGGTACTGGCATACAAGGCAGTCGATGGAACTGCCCCTGCCTACCTCCAAGCATTGCTAAAACGACACACCCCAGCTCGATCCCTCCGCTCAACTAGCTCAGCTGGACGTCTGGTCGTTCTCAGGACCGCAGAGTCGCTCACTATCTTCCGAAAAAGACTCAAGGCTCACCTGTTCAGATTCCACCTCGACTCTGCATAGCCACCCTCCCCCCTCTGGCCAACATTGTAAACTGTATTGTATTTTTTTGTGTTGTATTGTATTGTATTATAGTACTTAACTGTGTAGCAACTGCAGTAGCTGCTATCATTGCTGTAACACAGGGAATTGATTAGCCTAGTAATTGTTGTACTTGCACCTGGTTCTATGAACATCCTTTCTGTACCGACAGCTATATATTGTTGCACTTCTTATGACAAATGTACTTATTGTAAGTCGCTTTGGATAAAAGCGTCTGCTAAATGCCCTAAATGTAAATGTAAATGTACTCCTCCTTCAATTAAACTCCTCATTATAATGCATGCAAACAAAGAGTTAGAAGAGTTTCTGTTGCACTTTGCATTTACCTCTGACACTCTCCTCGGATCCTTTCCTCCACATCCACTGCCTAGGCTGTCCTGCAACGTTTGCACAAAGCTCTGGACCTGAGGAAGACTGGTGCATGGGCCAGTGGACCTCCGACACAGAGCATGGACCATTGAGGAGCCCGCCAGCAGGGCCCAGGGACGCAGCTCTGGGGCCTCCAGCAGGGCCTGGCATGGAGGACCAAAGACATAGTGGATGCAGTTAGTCTTGTTTCATTATAAACCGTTGAGATCAGACTGACTTCATGATCCCAGACAGAGATGGTCTGAGAGCAGATGACCGAAATAAGAAAGAGACCAGAGGTCTACAAAAATGTAAATCAGAATAAGGTAAATATATAAAGCACATACAGAAAAATATATCTGTAGTGTATACACAACATGAGTGATAACAATATAAACATAGAATGCAAGTGTAAGGTCCAATCCCATTTCTTTGCTCAAAGGAAAATCTCAGCCCCAGCCCTCGCTGTTGCGCGTTCACGCGCCGTGGAGCCATGTCCCAATACCAGTTTAAAGGTAGCTTAAGGGGTAAGGGGGAGGGCTAACATCCCCTCAAAATTGAGATTTTCGATGGGCTCCCTCAAAGCGCTTCAGTTGTGACTTGCTCCCACAATACCTTGCGAGAAAACTGAAAATCAAGAAATATCCTAGACAAGATGGAGGGCGAAAAGATGCGACAGGATTTGAAAAACACAAATGTAAGTGTTTTCTCTGTAATAAACTATTAATTATTTTATTAATTATACTCTGCAGCCCGGCCGCGGACTCTCGGAAGATCTGGATATCATACGACATGAGCCCGGGTCAGCTCCCCGACCCTGGGCCGCCCGACCCCGGTCCACGGCCGGGCGGCCCGCGGTCGGGGAGCTGCCGGGCTCATGTCGTATGATATCCAGATCTTCCATGTTCTAGTGACTCCAGGTGAAAAATATACTAATATATTATATTATATTAGTAATATTATATAAGTAGGCCTTATGTTATATTTATCGAAATGTAGTTTCAATTGCATTATAGACGTTCATTATAACCAGATACATAACCACCGCGGGTTGACTTGTCATGTACTTATCGCTAGTTAGCGAATTAGCTCGCGATCTCCGCAACATGGATAGTTCCATGTCAACACTTGCCCTATTTTCATGTCCCATTTCGCCCATTTCATTGCATGTTTATGGGGTAATGTGTTAGGGCTGTAGAACGGACTCGCGGAAGATCTGGATATCATACGACATGAGCCCGGCAGCTCCCCGACCCTGGGCCGCCCGACCCCGGTCCACGGCCGGGCTGCAGAGCCCGTAATAGGGCTCTGCAGCCCGGCAGTGGACCGGGCGGCCTGCGTTTGGGGAGCAGCGGGCTCATGTCGTATGATATCCAGATCTTCCCAGGTTTGATGACGTCAAGGGTAGGGTTGTCCCATTTGGTAGGGGATCGGTTAGGGGTAGCAATGAGCATGAGCAATGAGGGTCAGGGTAGGGTTAGGGTTGAGATGTAGGGTTGAGACAGTGAGCAAAGAAATGGGATTGGGCCTAAGTGTAAACATTATTGACATATTATGGTTAACCTCTCCCACCTGCCTCCACCTGTTCATAAGCAAAGCACATCAAATGTTATACGTATATACACTTTCATATTCAAACGGCATCATGAAGAACTCATCAGTGTCAGTGAAATGGTGGTCCTGTTGCTCCTACATTGATGGAGTTGATGATGAGGGGAGACGGGTGGGGGATGAGGGCTAGGCTAGTGAGGTAGGACTGAGCCCGGTCCAGATCCAGGTCTCCTCTCTGCATCAGCTCGGTCAACAGCAGCACACAGCTCTCCGAGCCACATGCTGGGAGGGCCGACAGCAGCGGCGGCCTGTCCAACAGCAAAGAATAGGACACTAGGTGTGTATCAATGTAGGAATAGAAGAGTTTTTACAAGATGTTATTTGAATATGGTTTAATGATTTGATAACACTTTCTAATAAGGCGCCATAATAAATAAATAGCAAACAAGTCATTACCTAACCTTTGTTAATATTGGTTAATTGTTACTAAAATATCTACTTGGCACAAGTTAACAGGTTTTTTTCACTGACCACAGAGTGTCGCTGGTAAGGGTTAGGAACAGGATGTGTGTTAGGGTTAGGGCTGTGTGTTAGGGATAGGGCTGTGTGCTAGGGTTAGGGCCGTGTGTTAGGGTTGGGTTAGGGTTATACAAACAACTAATATTTAATTGAAGATGAAAAAACTATTAACTTGTGCCAAATAGATATTTTAGTAACGGGTTAGGTAGTGACTAGTTGGCTATTTATTATGGCACCTTATTATAAAGTGTTACCAATGATTTATTTGATTAATTATTATGATTTATATGCAAACAAATATACATGTGCAAAATAAATATTAAAAAACATTAAAAAAAAACATGTATATCTAATAGCTAATTGTTGTATACTATTAACTGTATGCAAGTCCTGTGACAGAAAATCAGTTAGTTTTTTAATTTGAATAAGCTTTGTCTCCTTCAGGTTGTGTTATCTGGCCACCTATCTGTTCACTGGTGATACCTTGTTCCAATTTGTTAACCTGTTCCCTGGGGTAAACCGGTCACAAGAACTCCCTTATCTGTACCAGAAATACTACTGCATGTACTATGTGTATTCTGGGCTCACTCTGCTAGAGAGGAGACTAGTGTATTCAGACATTGAAATAGGTTAATTGTCTACAACTATTGTTTACTTTATTGCATTTAGAAGTCTCATCTGTCCTAGACGCAAAATCTCAAGAAATTGGCACGACAGTACATAAAGAGTTAGGTCCCATATTAGTATGACCAGCTTTTTTGTCTTAGGAATGTCAAGATCAAGTAGTGACCAGCCAGATGTAGATTGTAAAAAAATAAATAAAAATGCTTTGGGCTTAAATGCATTGACCGTACAGTTTATAGATTAACTCAAGACCAAAAGACATGTGTACATGCAATTCAATAGGAAATGAATTTGCTCACCAGTCATCGCGACAGTTGAAGGAAGACTCTTGCCAGAGCATCTTCAGTTGAGAAAGAGACAGATCCTTCAACTGGAAGACCAGCTGAAGGAAGCGTTGAGACATCTGACATGGCCCAAGGAGGGTAGGAGATTGTTAGGATGGACTAAACATTCGACATTGTGATTTATTGTGAATTTCATCCATCAATCCATTATGTAAAATGTTTTGTAGCTCATTAAATGAAAATCTTTGGACAGAACTGTGAATTATTCCACAGTCAATCAAGTCATCCATCTTTTATTTCCCAAAGAATATATTTTTTACAGAGCGCTATCTTGGTTTAAAAAGCGACTTTGTGAAGGTTGGCTGATTCAGCTTGACTTGGATCTCAAATGTAAAGCTGGACAACTTTCAATACCACCCAGACTAAAAAAAGTCTCCTGGGCAGGCAAGCCGCGACATATGATGAAAGGTAAACACGTGGTTCGGCAAAACATTGACTCATTGAGAGTTTACCCCAAAAAATCCCTGGAGCAGCCTGACTGGATAGTATCTTGCTTTGTGTTTGCTCTATTATTCCATCACTGTTATCATAATTCAAGGAAAATCATGCATTCTGTTCATTAGAATACTGAGTCATTGAGCAAATGATTTTATAAATTATTATAATTAATTAATTATAGATACTTACTGCTGAGCAGGTAGGGTTATGTTGCAGACATCGATTATTTAAACTCCGAACCTTTCAGCTAGGACTCATAACCCTTACCAGTCTATCCTGCAATCTGTAATATATTATCATCATGTTTATTCCATTGGATGAGCAATTTCATCCAAAGAGTCTTAAAAATGTTAAAGGGACCCCATTTTACCAACAGGTGCGAGTGTGATTATCCTTGACAAGTCTTTTCAATATCATCCCTGCCCTGTGATTTGTGACATCAAGTGGGAATGATTTAGTGGGAATCACAAGTGTGGCTTCAAGGTGGTTTTAAATCCTACCTGTTGCTGATCCCGGGTGAGACCACATAAGAGGTTGATGCTTTCGCTGGCCTGCTGGCGTGTGGACAATGGGCTTCGACGTGGTCCTCCCTCATGGTCAAACATCAGGTCTGTCATCACACCCGGTCCCAGTAATTCAGAATCTAAACAAGCGGGAGGAGAGGAGGAGCAGGAAAGGAGGAGGAGGACGAGAAGGAGGGGAAGAGAGGTAGAGAGGAGGTGGAGAGGGGGAAGAGGAGAGGAAGCGGAGAGGAGAAGATGAGGAAGAGTGGAGGAGGAGGAGGAGTGGAGGAGATGAGGAGGAGGAAAGGAGGAGGAGGGGAGGAGGGGAGGAGGGGAGGAGAGGAGGGGGGGTCCTTTGGTGAACACAATATTGTTCACTAAAGAAACCCTTTGATGTTGTATACCTGATGAGTATCGGGAGATACTCAACAGATATACAACACACACAGCCTGCAGGTTTTTTCATTATATCCCGCAAGGTTGATGCTGCTAATGTTATGGGGACAGGATAGTCTAGTATTGTTTAAATCCCAGTCAAAAGGATTCAAGGTTTGAAGCCAAAGATAGGAACTCATGTTCCCGATGGGAAATGTGGGTGTTGAAAAGTGGTTGTGACAGGCTTCCACTCATGTCGGCGGGAAACTGGAAGTAAAAATAAAGTATGTTTCTCTAAATTAAAGCAACTGCTGATGTACACTGCTCAAAAAAATAAAGGGAACACTTAAACAACACAATGTAACTCCAAGTCAATCACACTTTTGTGAAATCAAACTGTCCACTAATGGCCGGCTCAGACTACACGATTCTCAGACATCCCTCCACAATTTAACATGTCACACTATACGATCCCAGAGCCAGGAAATCGGGCGTTGTCTCGTCGGAAGACTGGCCACACTACACGATTTTAGGGTGCGATGCTCTTTACTTTTTATCATTCACGTTTACAAGATATTTAGAAAATCAAAGGTTTAGAACTGACATAAATGTTTTTTACATTTTTGTCATAAAGGTTCCAGTAGTTTTTATATCTGCTCAATGCAGCAACTCCTGACAGTAGTTGCGTTGCGAGTGACATGAGCGATGTAAATATACTGCCGCATTTCAACCAAAGTTGTCTCCATTATGTTGTTTCATTTTCTCTCGTTTTCTTCATTAGCATTCTTCTTCTTGCTATTGATCGCATTCATTTTTTGTAGTAGTTACTGTGTACTCAGCGTAGTGCAGTGAAGTCAGTTGGTAAACACTGAGCTCCAGCTGTTCGTAGGGTTCCCTCACACAACTGGGGGCGTGGTTCCCTCATGATAGCTACGTCATGCGATTCCCCAAAAAATTCTGACATGCTAAACTTTTCGTCGTGGGGCTTTCGAACGTCGCAGACGAAAACATCGCAGATCGCAAGCATGTCACATTACAAGACGTCGTCTCGTCGCCGACCTGTCAAAAATCGTGTACGATTCGCAAATTTGTCTGCGACGAATGAATTGGGGCAAAATCGGGCTGAAATCGTGTAGTCTGAGCCGGCCATTAGGAAGCAACACTGATTGACTATCAATTTCACATGCTGTTGTGCAACTGGAATAGACAACAGGTGGAAATGATAGGCAATTAGCAAGACATCCCCAATAAAGGAGTGGTTCTGCAGGTCGTGACCACAGGCCACTTCTCAGTTCCTATGCTTTCTGGCTGATGTTTTGGTCACTTTTGAATGCTGGCGGTGCTTTCACTCTCGTGGTAGCATGAGTCTACAACAAGTGGCTCAGATAGTGCAGCTCACCCAGGATGGCACATCAATACGAGCTGTGGCAAGAAGGTTTGCTGTGTCTGTCATCGTATTGTCAAGAGCATGGAGGCGCTACCAGGGGACAGGCCAGACAGGGAGGAGGCCATAGGAGGGCAACAACCCAGCAGCAGGACCACTACCTCCACCTTTCTGCAAGGACGAACAGGAGAAGCACTGCCAGAGCCCTCCAAAATAGGCATTTGTCTGCTCAAACGGTCAGAAACAGACTCCATGAGGATGGTATGAGGGCCCGACGTCCACAGGTGGCGGTTGTGCTTACAGCCCAACACCGTGCAGGACGTTTGGCATTTGCCAGAGAACACCAAGATTGGCAAATTCGCCACTGGCGCCCCATGCTCTTCACAGATGAAAGCAGGTTCACACTGAGCACATGTGACAGACGTGACAGAGTCTGGAGACGCCGTGGAGAACGTTCTGCTGCTTTCAACATCCTCCAGCATGACCGGTTTGGCGGTGGGTCAGTAATAGTGTGGGGTGGCATTTCTTTGGGGGGCCCCACAGCCCTCCATGTGCTCGCCAGAGGTAGCCTGACTGCCATTAGGTACCGAGATGAGATCCTCAGACCCCTTGTGAGACCATATGCTGGTGCGGTTGGCCCTGGGTTCCTCCTAATGCAAGACAATGCTAGACCTCATGTGGCTGGAGTGTGTCTGCAGTTCCTGCAAGACGAAGGCATTGATGCTATGGAATGGCCCGCCCGTTCCCCAGACCTGAATCCAATTGTGCACATCTGGGACATCATGTCTCGCTCCATCCACCAACGCCACGTCGCACCACAGACTGTCCAGGAGTTGGCGGATGCTTTAGTCCAGGTCTGGGAGGAGATCCCTCAGGAGACCATCCGCCACCTCATCAGGAACATGCCCAGGCGTTGTAGGGAGGTCATACGGGCACGTGGAGGCCACACACACTACTGAGCCTCATTTTGACTTGTTTTAAGGACATTACATCAAAGATGGATCAGCCTGTAGTGTGTTTTTCCACTTTATTTTTGAGTGTGACTCCAAATCCAGACCATGGGTTAATGAATTTGATTTCCATTGATATTTTTTGTGTGATTTTGTTGTCAGCACATTCAACTATGTAAAGAACAAAGTATTTAATAAAAATATTTCATTCATTCAGATCTAGGATGTGTTATTTTAGTGTTCCCTTTATTTTTTTGAGCAGTGTATTTAGTAATTTGGTAGATGCTAAAGTAGTAAATAGTAACAGCTGTTAGAATACATGGCTAGCTACCAGCAATCAGCAGCACATTTACCTGACCCGGGAGCCGAGTCCGGCTGGGCTCTGAGCAGCGAGAGTGTGGACAGAGTCTGGGTCGTGACCAGTCCTGCTCTTCCAGTTACCATTGAGATCGTTTCAGTGCAGTTGACCTCCGCCATCACTTTGGTCCTTTGCATTCGTTGAGCACATTGGAGCTTGGAGTCAACTGTCTGAAAACAAGCAGACAAAATGTTTGGGTTAGGAAGAGGTCTCATTTGGGAGTTTTGTATGTTAACATGATGTCAATGCAGATGGTAAGTTAACTGCAATGAGACTAGTGATGATATTAGTAATGGTGGCTGAACAATTAGAATTTTGGGTTACCAGAAACCCCTCAAAAAGAATCTTATCATTAATAGTATTGTATATCAGGCTGATAATGCACAGTAACAAAGAATGGCAAAAACCATTAAACCACAAGCAATAAAAAGCAACCTCGATTGCACCAATTGAGCATCTTCTAAATCTTCCCTCTCAACTTCCACCAATCTCGCGATGGAACTTTGTTTTCTCTGTGTGGTTATTCTTTAAACTAATTGGTAAGTATGAATCTAAAACGAGTCCTCAGTATTTGGACTTTGTTTTGAAATAAGCTAAGGTGATCAACTCACGGTATCCTCGGTCAGCGATACAGAGTGAGACCAGAAATCTGACAGTCGGGGCTCTTGACATTCCTTCAGGTTCCTTGTCTTGATCAATACAGATCCTCTCTGTTTATACCTGCTGTGGCAGGTACCATAGACATCAGTCTGGAAGAAGTGACATGAAAAAACAAAGTTCAACAGATAGACTGTGAAAGTAACTCGGACGCCTTCTTAGAATTCCTTGATTTCTTTAATAGAATTTATGAAATAACATGAAAATATCAGTTGAAGTTTTCTCACCTCTTTCTCTGTTTCGTCTTTGGAGGCTATGTGGGAGGTCTGGAGCATACTCAGTAGAGCTCTCTTGATGTTCATGGCCCACACCTGCTCGCCCTCCTGTGGACACAGTGCCGTGACCTTTCCCCTTCGGAGAGAGAACTTGAGGCGCGTTCCCTCCAGAGACTCCCTGGGGGAGAAAGAAAAACACACCATCCTCAGTCCCTGAGGGAGGCAGGGCTTACAGACAGACAAGCCGTGTTGGTTCTGCTGAACAAAATGATTTGGGGCAGTACATTGCACTTAACAATAACACTGATTATAGGATTATTATTTCATGTCATATGTATGGATCGCAACATCACCTCAGACTCTTGAAATACAGTACAGAGTGCTCCTTCTGGGAGGAGATCCTCTTTATCTGTGAATTTCTAATCTGGGATGCAAGAACACATCAAGATAACACTTTATTGATCACAGGGTTGAAATTCAAGTGTTATTACAGAAAAACAGTTAAAAGGACAGTACAAATCAAACATGAGGAAGTATAAAAGTAAACCATGAGCACAATAAATGTTTGGAATAGAAGAAACAGGAGTGAAAACACAACAGTGTGACCTCTCTCTTCCTAACGATTCTAGCTCTACTTTAAACCTTTGTGGGTTTGAATCCCCTGCTGACCTTCAACATTAAATGGCACTTGGAGATAGTTTGTATGTCGACGACAAAGTCCAGGGCCAGACTGTTCCTTCCCGAGTTGGCGCCACGGAGGGTGGTGGACATGGCTGTGCTGTACCTGTAGGTGTACCTCACCCCTCTCTGATAGGACAGCTCTGGGGACAAGGACCCTGTGGACATGATGGGCCACTCACAATCACTCAAAGAAATCAATACATATTTAGTCTATTACATAATGCTGAAAAAACATAAATGTGGAAGGAATAAAACGACGATTATTATTTAACGTGCAGTATATATGATGTTCACAACGGTAGATTCTCACCAGGACAAGCAGCGTCACAGAGATGATTCACCATCTGACGGCCCTCCCCTAATCAACACATAACAAAAATAACGGTCAAACATCCCTAACATCTATATATATGTTCAACCTCAAATGTTTCCTTCATATAAAGGAATTGGTGCTGTTGCTCACATACATATATGCCTTTTCTGGAATGAATTAAGTTACTCCACACACAACAATAACGCATAAATAATAACAGATTCACAAATCTATGCCCCATAGTAATAGAAGGGCTGTTAAACCAAAAAAACGTACCATGCAGAAGGAGAAGAACAAGCATGAAATAAAGGCAGTGAAGTAATGACAGAGACTTAGCAGCCATAGCAGCACTGAGTAACTGCAGCCCTCTCTGCCAGGGACTCCACATGCAAGTAAGGTAAAGTAAATCCCAGCCCTGTTCACAGCCAATGAACGACCCTGGGTGTATGCAGGCCTTCAACGGTGACCCAGGCTCCAAGCATCCAATCAGGAAAGGCCTTCCCAATAAGAGTTACAAACACACATGCACTCGACCAATCAGTTCACACATTAGTGGGGCTCTATTGGGTCGGGGGTCTGGGGGTCTGGGGGAGGGGTCTTCTTGTGCCTGGATCACTTGAATACTAGGGTCCTGTCCAAAAAGGAAAAGCGCAAGTCAATCATTTTAAGGAGATCTAGATGCTAAAGTAGGAAAGAATAGGAGAAAGAATGAAAAGGGGAAGGAAATTAAGAAAGAAAACAATACAGAAGCTGGGGAATTTCGAAGGTGAATTATAACAATTCACATAAAAAGTTCCACAAAATGTTTGATATATTAGACACACATTTGACAGGCAATTGCAACCATAATGAATGAATCAATGTCTGTACAGTTTTACGAATGAACCATCTTGCACTGAAAACAGGAGACAATTTAGAGAAAAAAAAGGAAACCAATTGAAGGGGCTAAACACTTGAAGAGGGGGGACATCTAGCCTGCGTGTTTGTTGACTATCTCGATTTTGTCCGGAGGGAGGGAGGTTGTCTGTGATGGGAGATAATAAAAAAAATCAGTCCAAACAAAACGCTAGAAAAACAAACTGTAGTCAAAGAGTTTTCAGTGCATGCCACACGTTGTTTTTTTTTCAGAAGGTGATTAGATAATAACACAAAATGTGTAATTCCCTGTTCTCATCATTATTCATGCAAGCACCCACCATCTTTCACGATGCAACCACTCCTGAGTGGCCCACGCCCTCCATACGTCAGGCCTAATCTCGTCCCGCGACCAAATGCTTGTAAATATGGCAAGCGGAGTGTGCCACAATTCGACTTCAATTAAACGCGTTCTGAAACGCCAGCACGCGTGCCCAGAACGCGTTTTGGTTTTCCAGAACGCGTTCCGGCGTTTCAGCGCGCGCGGTTCCGGCGTTTCAGCGCGCGCGTTCCGGCGTTTCAGCGCCGCGCGGTTCCGGCGTTTCAGCGCGCGCGTTTCCGGCGTTTCAGCGCGCGCGCGTTCTGGCATTTTCAGCGCGCGCGCCAAGAACGCTATATTAGCATATTTAACAGCACGCGTGCTGTTAATATGCTAATGCACTCCTGCCCTCAATTTTCTCAGCCAATAGATTTGAGCCGTTTTTCACACCAATCATATGCTAGGGCAAACACACAGACAACATCAGTCGAGACCAGAGCTCTTCTTTCGCGAATCTTTTCTGTTGTGTCGTTTCTTAAAGTCGACAGATGTTAGATGTTTCAAATTAGGTGGTTATGTGGAGGTGGTGAACACTACAAGTACAATACACTTTGACTATACACTATCTAAGCTACTTGACCGAACATTGTGTTATGGTAAGTGCCGTGGCAACTATGATAACATAATTAAAAAATACTTTCATTTATGGCGTATCGTTTATTACATTTATTTATTACAGCATTACATGAGTCAGCTTATTCGTCTTCTGAGTACAATAAAAACAATAAAGAGTTCAGAAGTTAGAGTTAAAATTCCATTAGAAGTAAATAAGTCCGTCTGAAGTATTAACATGCAGTTGCAGGTTTTAGCCTGTACGTGGTCGTAGCCTATAAGACGAGGTATAATTCACTTCATCAGTTGGAATGAGACAGATAGAAAAAACTATATATATATATATATATATATATATATATATATATATATATATATATATATATATATATATATATATATATATATATATATATATATATATATATAATATAGGGAGGTGAGGAGATAGATACTACTACAACTGATACTATTGGTAACCAACTGGTATTGGTAGGAGACCAAGCCCTTTAGGAAGACTTCCATCCCGCTCCTGTCACATTACATAACAACCCGGTCTCACGAAAATTCGTGACACTCACGTTATTTAATCTATTTTTCGTGATCACGTAGCCTATTTTCAAAATTTTCGTGTCCAGAAGCACAATTTTCAAGCTCATGTATCTCAATTGGAAGTATTTGTCGTGTCACTATAAGCACGACTTCCAAACTAAGGTTCTGTCCGGCAGCGTTCTCCCTAACGTCCCTGAAGGAGCACCGTACAGAACATTGATTGTTATAGTGTTATATTGAAATTGTCTGCGATAACTAACAAGTGTGACAGCTTTTGGCCACCCGCGTTTCTACTTAAAATTGTCTGTGATGATAACTAACAATACGACAGCTTTTGGCCACCCGTTTCTACTTTCGCCTTTGGATTCTGAGAAATTTGTAACAATTCACGGATATACTAAATGCAGGTGGGCTGCTCTGTAGGCCAACCCGCGAAGGAAACAAGGATAGCTGCTTTCATCTGTTCTTTTTAGAATGGTATGTCTTGATGTTTATTGTACCTACCATCTATTGTCTTGTTCTTGGCTATGTGCAGGGACATTGGAAGTAGTGGTGCGGGGGGTATTGGATTGTTGTATTGGAAAACAGAGTAGGCTATTTGTGTTGACGTTGTTTTAACTAAAGCCAAGGGACATAATAACTGGTTAATGCGCGCACATTGTTTTTGTTTGTGCCGCTTTCTCTCTCCGTCCACAAGAGCTCATGCTCTTTCTTCAATTGATCCAATGAACTTTTATTTGTTTTATTTGATTTTTTCCTACGATCTCACGGATCGGATAGTTACATGCACACACACCACACGCACACGCGCGACAACACACACACACACACACACACACACACACACACACACACACACACACACACACACACACACACCACACACACACACACACACACACACACACACACACACACACACACATCCAGACAAAGCATCATGGAAAGCATGTCTCCGTCCGTTTGATAGCCTATTATTAAATAGCCTACAAAGAAATGGTCAAGTGAAATTGTCTTATTTTTTTCCTCTACACTCTGACCATTAATTGATTGATAGGTTGAACAGAACAGGACACATTAGAGCCACGCATAAAAAACACAATCGACAAAACAGGACGGGTCACTGTGAGCTTGTTTGTTGTGCCGATCAATTGAGGGCCGTGGCTTATCATAAAAAAAAGCGAGGCTTACCTGGCCAATCAGGGGAACGCGCAGCACATGGCTAATTTTGAATAATGATATTAATAATTCTATGGAGATATGATAATTACATGAGAATTAAAGTTAGGAGATGTTCTGGCAAAGTAACCTGATGTCTTCTCTGTTAATTGATTTTTTTACTTCACTGAATTGATTGGTTTGTTAACACAGACATTATTCAAAAATTAATGTTCTGCTGTCTCAGAAAATGCGGAGTTTGAAAAACCGAAACTTAACTGTCGCCCAGGCTGGGCTGACTTGAGTTGGAGCAGCCAAATAGCCTAAAATTAATAAAATATTGTTACTAAATAGAAGTAGGCCTAATGGTGTACGTTGTGTTGTGTGATTTTCCTCAGTAGCCTACAGTAGACCTAGATTCTGCGCTCTGAACGCCACTAACTGTTCTGTAATAGACCTACACACTATCGCCGATCACATGAACACCCCACCCGCTGCTTTTTTCTTTTTTTTGATATTGATTAATAATTATTGTTAAATATTAATTATAATAATAATTTAATTATTATGTTATCATAGTTAACATAATAATAATTAATTATATTATGTTATGATAATTATGTTATCATAGTTGCCACGGCACTTACCATACACAATGTTCGGTCAAGTAGCTTAGATAGTGTATAGTCAAAGTGTATGTTACTTTGTAGTGTTCACCACCTCCACATAACCACCTAATTTGAAACATCTTAACATCTTTCGACTTTAAAGAACGACACAACAGAAAAGATTCGCGGAAAGAAGAGCTCTGGTCCTCGACTGAATGTCTGTCTGTGTGTTTGCCCTAGCATATGATTTGGGTGAAAACGCCTCAAAATCTATTGGCTGAGAAAATTGAGGGGAGGAGCGCATTTAGCATATTAACAGCACGCGTGCGTTAATATGCTAATATGCGTTCTTGGCTGCGCGCGCTGAAATGCCAGAACGCGCGCGCTGAAACGCCGGAACGCGCGCGCTGAAACGCCGGAACGCGCGCGCTGAAACGCCGGAACGCGTTCTGGAAAACCAAAACGCGTTCTGGGCACGCGGTGCTGGCGTTTCAGAACGCGTTTAATTGAAGTCGAATTGTGGCACACTCGCTGGCTTGCCATATTGAAGAGGGTTCTCACAATGTGTGCGTTACTAGCAAGGAGAGAGAGCGAGAGAGAGAGAGGAGAGAGAGAGAGAGAGAGAGAGACGAGAGAGAGAGAGAGAAGAGAGAGGGAGAGAGAGAGAGAGAGAGAGAGAGAGAGAGAGAGAGAGAGAGAGAGAGAGAGAGAGAGAAGAGAGAGGAGAGAGAGAGAGAGAGAGAGAGAGAGAGAGAGAGAGAGAGAGAGAGAGAGAGAGAGAGAGAGAGAGAGAGAGAGAGAGAGAGAGAGAGAGAGAGAGAGAGAGAGAGAAGAGAGAGAGCAGAGAGAGAGAGAGAGAGAGAGAGAGAGAGAGAGAGAGAGAGAGAGAGAGAGAGAGAGAACATTTCGTTATATGTTATATGTTTCTGAAATTACTTTGTCTAATTCATCTTCATAACGCTATATGTATTCCCACTCTTACTCTTAACATGTTTTTCATTGTTGTCGTTGCAGTAACTTTGTACTGGCGTACTCTCAGAATCCCCGAGTGGTGTACGCATGGACCTACTAAAGAACACACCACGCCCACAGGAGGTACGCGAACGGAAATGACGGTGTCGGTAGACCGGGATAACGCTCTAAACAACGATCCTCTCTCAGTCTACGTCAGCGTGCGTGGAGCCTACTCAGTCTGTTCTGGGGGCGTGTGTTTCACCGGCTTTTCAGATAGTCTGAAACAATGAATAGTCAGACGATGTAAAGCACGCACGTTGGGCTCGTTACTTTAGGACGTTTTAGCAAAGATATTCTTTTTCCTTTTGCTCGCCGCTATTCGAGACTGTATTTATCAGGAACTATCAAGTGGATCTATACACTTCATGGCAACGAAGGATTAGCAGTAAACTCATTTTCTTCGACGAGTTTGATAAAACGAGGTCGAGCACCGACTAGCCCCTCCTCGCGTCTCACACAAGGCGTCATTTTATTTGTTCACGACTAGGCTAACAATCTGTCGCCAAAGCCAAAGAAGGAAAGCAATGGCTGCCTATTCTGATTATTTTGCTGCCGAGTGTCTGGTGTCAATATCCAGCGGCCCCGTCCTGCATAGACCCACCCCGGTCGTCCCCGCCACCCTGCCCGCCTCGGCGGGCCTGCTAACCCATGAGCCAGAAGGGTCGAGCGAGGACAGGGAGGTGCGCGAGACGCTGAGACTCGAGGCCACCAACATGATGACGGTGGCCGGGATCCTCACCGACCTCCACGGCAAGTTCCGCCCCATGTCGGCCTACTCGGAGAGCAGCAACTCGTCCTGCGGGGAAAGCGGCTACACCACGTTGTCCGACTCGACCACCCCTACCATGACCCCGTCGGCCACCCCGGTCCCCGGGCCCTGGGGAGGAGGCCCCCCCCGGTCCCCGGTCAAGCGACACCAATGCACTTTCGACGGATGCGACAGAGTTTATGGCAAATCGTCCCACTTGAAAGCACACATCCGAACCCATACAGGTAATGCAGCTCGGTGGCGTAGAAATCGTGTCGCCCTAATGTGTTTGGGGGGATGCCATAGTTTACACTCAACTACACGTTGTTATTTTTCACGCTAACATTTCTTTGTTTTGAGGGGATTAGTTGTGGAAGCTCGTTGGGTGCGTGTACCTTGCCCTGTTTACCCGCGTGCAATCAGTGCAAAAGAAAGGAGGTAGAACAACTCAAACAGAAGGCTCCTGACAAAGCCGTAAGTAACAAAAGAACAGGGTTGGACGTGCAGAACAGCGATCTTCCTCCGGGACAATTTTGCACGTGAAGTAGAAGTAAGATGAAACCCAACTGCGCTAGCACAGGTTCAGCCACCATGTGTATTTTTTGCTACTCAGCCTACACAAGCTCATTTATATATAGTTATCAGCCCACCTCGTGTAGTAATTGGGACAATCGGGTAACCCAATGCTTGCTTTGTTAAGACTATCATACTTGTGTATAACCCGCGCAACCCCAGCTGTATCAGTTGTTAAACTGCGCTAACTACTCAAAAAGTAGATTTAATAGGAGCAGGAAGCCGCGGGGTTGTCGTCTCGGGCTGAGATGCTACTGGGGTCAGTAATAAAACGCCGGGAACGCCCACGGAGAGTAAACTAGCAGTAAGGAAAAAACCCACTGTCTAGTGGAGTGGTCTGGCTCTGCGAACGTGGAGCAGGGCTACTCCAGACTTGAACTAAAACTACTAGTTATGTTCAATATTCAGAATGTATAATTGAAATATGATATTTGAATATGCTACCACATAACTAACACTTTTCCCGTTGACTTGTGTGCTTGTAAAACACTTGTCAAAGTTGATATTGTATTTTTAGATGTATTCATTTCTGCTTACTGAACTAGTGTGTTGTGTGATATTATCAATATTTCTACTAAACCATCCTCGGTTTCTAAATGTATGCTTATTAGATGTGTAATGGAGGTTTCATAATCTCTGTTTTAGGGGAGCGACCCTTCCCGTGCACCTGGCCCGACTGCGAGAAAAAGTTTGCCCGCTCGGACGAGCTGGCCCGCCACACCCGCACGCACACAGGGGAGAAGCGCTTCCTCTGCCCACTCTGCGACAAGCGCTTCATGCGCAGCGACCACCTGATCAAGCACGCCCGCCGCCACCCCGACTTCATGCCCTCCATGTTGGGGCGAAACAAGGGGGCTGTAACCCCCTCCTCTTCCTCCCCTGCTCAAGGGCAGGGCAGTGCTTCGAGCCACATTCTCATATAGGCCAGTAACCAGTGCGGGGGGGGGGGGGGCTTCATGGGTCACAGCAGCACAAATGGGGGTTTAAAGAAAGTTAACACCAGCTACAATCAGATCAATGGCTCGGACCTAGCATGTACACGTGCACACGAGAGTAGCACTGGCTCACCCTCACTGAATTTAAGTGACCACTACATGCCTACTTGACAGAATCTCACTTTCTCAGAACTATAAATGAAATTTAATAGAAAGACACACAAAAAATTGCAGGGATTCTGAACATTTTCTGTATAAAGCTGCACATCACACACATCAGCCAAATTATTTCCTACAATTTATTTTATGATTTTTTTTTTTCCCCCTTCCTGTAGTGTTCTCTACTTTTGATTAGTAACCATTTTGTGACGTTAGATAGTCAGGCAAAGAAAAAATGGAAGCTAACTAGCTTTCATTTTCTTTTAAGCTTTGCGTATTCCATAGCCTACGTTTTATTAGAAGTGGCACATTCCATGTTTGTTTTAACTGTAGACGTTACTTTTGAGTTGAATTAACTGAAACTGTAAAAGCCACATCTTTAAAATATTTGTCCTGTTAAAAAGCCTAGGGGTACTCTGTAGAACAGCCATCAGCTCTGCCTCCTTGTAGATCAACCTATCATCATGAAACGATGACCCGTTAAAAACATGGGGGTATTCTGCGTAACACTGATGCAAATTAATTTATGCTTCACGCTTTTTAATGTAGATGAACAGTAATGCTACTTGCCGCGAGTAACGTGATTTATTGTAGTCCTTACATTAGGGTTTGAGTATACGCTTTATAGGATGTCACTGCTTGCAAGTTTGTGTGTGCGTGTGTATATGTGTCCTAATTCACATTTCTGTAAGCAAAAGAACCGGGCATGCAAAAAAAAGACTTGCATTTTAAATAAAACAAAGCTAGCACACTGGCATCCCCCCCCCCTGGCATCATGGATGTTAAAGCATGCAGCAGAATGCATTGCTGAAGCAGGCAGTGTCTTTCCTCTTCATGTTGCAGTAACGGAAGGATCACGCATAATGCAAAGAAATATATCATTTGGTAATTGCCCACATGATATTTTTATGCTTAGGATATTGGGGATGTGAAATTTCAGCACGGTCTGCATCTATTAAGAATAGAAGATATAGTGCCGTGTACATTTGATTAAAACTAGATTTTTTTTCCCTTGTAATTAGATTTTGGCCATTCCCCAAACATAAACATCAACATGGTTTTTTTTGAAGGAGGAGGGGAAATGCATCTAGAGAAAAGTGGTTGAGTTTATCAAGCAAACCTCTTGACTAAATTAAGCATATGAAAGTACATACTGTGTCTTGTCTGGTTCTGGCTACTGAGACTTTTTATTTTGCCATTGTCTCCACTGTGTGTACTGTGTGACTGACTTATTTCTTTATCTCAGTGAACAACACTTCAGGAATTTCGGAAAGCCTTAAAACTTCGTCATAGCTACAATGTACCATGTTTACAGCTACGGATCATGTTACAGGTATCTGACCCCTCGTTAAGGGGCTTCATTTACAAATTCTCATATGCAAAATCGCACTTTGTTTTCTCACAGGTGTTTTTAAAATCCTATTTCGGCTCAATAGTATGATGGCTTGCGTTGTTTCTATGAGCAAACACTGTGGCGTTCTTTTGATAATGTATATCAATAATCAATGGCTTATAAAACTGCCTTTGTAAAAGTGCTTTAGAAGGTGTAAAAAGAAATGTGGTGGGAATTTTTGATTTGAATTGGGTTTGTTTTGTTCTTTGCTTGTATTTAGTTATTGGTGCCAACAGTGCATCGTTATTGTAGTTTGTGTGTGGTTAGACATGTTTTTGCTACATTTATTTAGTGTTCCTGGACGACATGTTTTTTCTACAGTAACATTTAATGGCCGACTGCTAATGTCTTCCTTTTATATTCCAAATCAAAGAAATGGCTTCATTTATTCATTTTGCTGTATGGTCTTTGTGATTGAGTTAACTAGATGTGTACTCATTGAAATTAATTGCAATGCGAGAGAATGTTTTTCTACACACACGTTTTTCTTTCCAACTGTAAAATCTGTTTATAGTTCTTGGTCGCTGCTGGCAGTAACCTCGAGCACATGGACTCTGTAGACGCCGTCAGAAAACAAAACAAAAATTTATATATCACTATTTCCATATGTATTCTTTACCAAATGAATCTATTTCTGTGTATCTGTTTTTATTATTTTGCAGATATGCATCTCCACAGATTAATTTGTGGATCTTAAAGCTATATCAACAATAAGGGTTTACCTCATTCACAAAGTGGGGCCTTGTCTGGCAACACTCAGGATTATCAATAGAAAAGGTTCGCTCCAGACTTGATTTGACTTAAACTTATTGAGACTTTGGTTTGAACTTTCATTTTTCCTCTTTCTTATCAATCGAGGGTTCACTGTTAGACCAATGTTTTGTAGTATATGCTTTTCTGTTTCAAGCTGTTTATTTAATATTGAGTGATTTCTTACTTTTTTTTATTTTGTGTGTCATACACATCCATAAGCTGTCTCTTCTGGTATATCTGAACCTATCATCCAACCTCTTCTAGCTCCTCTGGGTACTCCAGCTTTCTGGTCCCAATTGCACATTCATTTTCTTGGCAGATTTGTTGCATTAGCTGCATCTTTTATAAGCAGGTGAATTATCGAGCTGTAGCATGTTTACTCAAGGTACTTATTTGTAAGTGACAGGTTGATTTTGTTTCTTTAAACCTGCTTGATGTTGAAGAAATATCTGAGTGATATTCTGAAGTTTAATCGAGGCTAAAAGGGCTCGATCTAAGTACTTCATTAATGTCACTCTGTATCATCAGTGCATCAATCGATAATGTTAAAATCTCATCTTCATTGACTGGCCTTTTATTTTCATTTTCCCAACTGTTAATTTCTTGATACACAATTTCAGATATGCATATTGTACAGAATGCTTTTTTAAAATTGAAGCCTAATATTTACATTAAAAGAAATATTTGAATTCTCTTATCAAAGCATTAGTTCTCTTCCATACGAGGAACTGTGGAATTTAGTCCTAAAACATGCCGTCTGGATGTGAATATTCTGTTGTCTTACATTTCGAGGATTGGAGTGTCAATATTTCCAGTGCTGCACCGATGTACAAGCATGGCTTTCCTTTGTTTATGCTTATTAATTTATTACATCGTCATTTGTGTGGTTAAATTAATTGTTTTCATAACAAATTTTCGTGAACTATTTTAAAATGGTTCCTTTTGTTTGCTTGGAATTAAACTACCAATGCTTTTTCCTTTTTTTAAAAATAAAATAAACTTATGTTGAGTATTTGGGGCTTATTAATTTAGAAATTGTTTCATTTGGGATTAAGGGACAATGTTGACCCCCATAAAACACATCAGATAAAGCAAAAATAATCCTGGACAACTCAGCCCTACTTGAGAATAGGGAATTTACAGGTTTTGGTGTGTAAATTACAGACATGTGATGGCACTTGATCGAACTATGGAATCGTTAAGATATCCATTCTCGTTAAGGGATAAAAGTTCATCACTGTTGCCACTGTGGGACAGTGCGTGGCCTTCCCTCTGTGCATTGGCAGTCGCTGCTGGTTCCTCTGTCAGCTTCCAGGGCCCCACCCTGTGCTAATCGCGGCCCCTCTCCCAGTATGTAACCACGGCCTCATCGTCCCAGATGGTGGAGGTCCCAGTGTCGCTAATGTAGCCCGGCTGGTCTGTGTAGTGACTGGGAAGAGCAGCAGGGAGTCCGCGGAGAAGGCCTTTAGGTTCGCCGCTCAAAATGTCGTAGGTAGTAAAAATAGGTGTCGAGTGACTAAAAGGGCCGACTATAAGGCTCTTATTTTATTAATTCATTTTTTAGTGATGTTGACTTTGCAGCCGTTTCAAAAGCTATGTTGTCACACTTAAGTAGGAGATGTCAGAAGCACTGATGGGTTATGTAGGAATTAGTGTATTGACTTGGGGTACTGGTTGAACATGATGGGCAGGAACTCGTCGATTAGGCAGCATCTTGCTAAGAGGCTTGAGTCCAGAAGCTTGCTAGCCCCCTTCAAAGACGGCATAATCCAGGCAGTGGCGTAGGAAAGAGTTTAACATTGGAGGGGACACATATCTGAAACCTGACCGATCCATTAATGGTTCTTACAGAAATATGTCATAAATGAACTGCAAAACATTCACAAATGTATTTTATTCTTCTAAAAAGATACATTTGTAAAGGAAAACACATTTTGAATGGCAGTATTGACCTGATACATGTCAAATCAATTCTTTAATTGCAGGCCTCAGTTTTGTAAACTAATGAATAACATGGGAAGAATAATGATCTAAATTTGAATTTGTATTTTCTAAAAACCTTTTTTCTTAGTTGTATCTTATGCCTCAATGAATACACAAGCAAAGGTTAAGGTTAAAGGGAAAAACAGCATCAAGAATTCTAACATACATACTAACTCACGCTACTTGGTTTTACTCTTCGTTGGAGTGTGTGTATACTTCCACCATATTTCCACTAACTAATTGGTGTGTGTGAAGGTATAAGGTAAACGACATTTGAGAAGTGGATGTGATGAACTGATATATAGAATTAATCCAATTACTGGTGTAGTTTGATAAGAAATAATAAAGCTAGATAGCATGATCCCTGCAGCTTCTGCACTGTTGCTAAATGAGTAGTTCAGGCAAAACATATAAAGCTGCACTGAATGTGACTCTGTTCAACTCTGGGTTTTTTTTTCAATGACTGCAGAATCAATCTCTCCACTCAGAAGTGTCTCTTCCAACTTCTGCAAAGTCAAAAAGTCATCCTGGTTAAATAGCTCATTGAGCTTTGCATCTACAATATCCAGGACAAATAATGAAAAATAATGTTATTTTCACAGTCACTCAACTTTCATCTTTAATCAAATCGCTTTTTGTCCATTTCTTACTATAAAGTCTGCTACATTTTCGCCAGCAAACGTTGGCTAATAACGTTCATAACAACAACTTTTACCTAGCAAGAGTGGATTGATGTTGAATCACAACCATCAGCTATAACATCCACAACTCTAACGTTAGTCTGAAAATATAATTATAATTATTATCACCTGGATAAAATTATGACCAAGTCACATTCCCTTTCTTTTTTTGCTTCCCCTGGAGAAAGTAATCATTTGAACTACGCTGCTGCTGTCTTTTCATCTTAACGGCTCTAACCTGTCGCTAGCTGCAGACACCCGCATCTCAAACAGTCTGACGTCTGTTTTCCACG
>OLKM01002033.1:75000-77075 GCA_900291075.1 Melanogrammus aeglefinus | reverse complement strand
TGTTTGTATGTGTGTGTGTGTGTGTGTGTGTGTGTGCGTGCGTGCGTGCGTGCGTGCGTGCGTGCGTGCGTGCGTGCGTGCGTCCGTGCGTGCGTGCGTGTGTGTGTGTGTGTGTGCTTGTCTGAGTCTCTTTATTTCCCTTCTCTCGAGTCTTGTGCGTTGGTGTATGTGTGTGAAAGTATGTGTGTGTGTGTGTGCGCGCGTGTGTGTATGTTCATGTGCATATACTGTATGCATTTCCGTGCATGCGTGCGTGCCTGCGTTTGTGTATTTTGTGTCCTTTGTCGAATAAATTCACTTATGCCATGGTGCATTATACCAGGGGCATTATGAATGAGATTGAGTACATCATTATGGCTCTCTGAAAAAAAGAATAGCTCGGCTTTCACCACTCTCCGCCGACTGCAAATGTCCATATTGGCAGACACCGCTCATATGAAATGACTGAACAATTCTGTTCCAAAATCGTACAAACCATGAATGTACTCTTGGCTATGGCATAACTCTAATGAATAGTGGCTGTCTGTTACATTTATACATGCATTCAATGAAATGAGTATTATTTTTCTAAAATAGGAGTATCTAAGGAGTGCTATACAGAGACAATTACGCAAGCATCTTGAAGAGAAGCCAAACTTCCCACCATCGGGAGAAATCTCTTCAGGCATGCAACATGGCAGCTTTCCGTGATGTGCCAGAAATTCAGACAGTACTCCTGTCTTCCCTTTCTGCTTCCTTGGTCTTGTATAAAACAAACGTCGTCTTCCTCAGACCAACACTTTGACTACCTCCTCCACCACCACCACCACCACCAGTCCCAGCCTCCACTTATAGGCTCTCTGGTCTAGCCTATGCACTGCATCGGGGTGTGCGAGGGAAGATTAAACTGAGGACTCCTTCCTCTGACACATGGGCTGTGGCTAAGCCTGGAGTGACAGGAAAAGAGAGAATGACCTCCAAAATAAATGTGCTTTGGTAAACAGATATGTTTACTTGACTCTAATGCAGCATTCCCTAAACAAAAACTCTCAAGTAGAAAAGACGAATCAGGACAACACACACAGCCCAGGAAAAGACACACACGCACACAAACACACACACACACGCACACACACACAAACACACACACAGACTGGACTTGCCTGCATGTAATGGTCAGCGTTGTGTGGACTGGAATCACCAGGTCTTCACTGCCACTGTCGAGGGCGGGCGGAGTCATAGAGAAGCCAATCACCAGACCTGAGGGAGCGAGCGAGAGCGGGCAAACTGCATTAGATTTATGTTTCCCCCAAAAGCACATTAAAGGTCAGCCAGCACCCACCAGCTTTGATAACAGCGCTCGGAAAGCAGACATGCAGAGCAGAACCATCAATCACCAGACCTGAGGGAGCGGCGAGCGAGAGGAGCGGGCAAACTGGCATTAGATTTTATGTTTCCGCCCAACAGCACATTAAAAGGTCAGCCAGCACCCACCAGCTTTGATAACAGCGCTCGGAACCCCCCCCCCCCCCTCCAAACACATCAGGGGCCTGTAACGCAACAAGACGGCAGCTCAGATAACATGGTGTTCATTACGTTTAGGGGCTGCGAGAGCACTAACACACAGGGGCACCCGCACCAAAGAGGCACCCACAGAGACCGAGGCACCCACAGACACCGAGGCACCCACAGACACCGAGCAGCCCCCGAAGGCACCCAAGCCAGAGGACTCCCACGGAGAAGGAGACGCCGGCGCGCTCTGCGTCACGGGACACCGCGATCCATCTGTACCTCCGGTGTCCTCCCCCGCTCTCTGACATAACCGGGGAAAAACGATTTCACACATCTCCTCCTCCCTCTCTCCTCTCTCTCCCCAGCACCCCACACCACCCACCCGCCCCCCCCCGAACCAGCACCACCCCCGCCCGACGCCACCCCTGTGGGTCATCAAATGAAAGACGAAATAAACACAGCACTCCATTGACTGACTGGTGTTTGGTTAATGTGTTGGTGGGGAGAATGTGGTCCTCGTCCCACACTCGCCCTCAGGGTGCTGTGAGCTGAGTTCCCCCTCCCCCCAAAACCCCCCCCCCCCG
>OLKM01002033.1:65000-72500 GCA_900291075.1 Melanogrammus aeglefinus | reverse complement strand
AAATAAAGTATTTATTATCCAGGTTAGGATATTATGTTGATACAGGATTTTAGAGTTCTCCAACTCCCTTGAGCCCTCTCAAAATGGCATCGCAAACAAAAATTGTCCATGATGCATTCTGATGTTCAAGCCCTGAATGCCAAAGGACATAAATTAACATTCAGCACAACACTCATCCTGTAAGGCCCTTATGAAAGGATTTGAAGTGGATCATATGCTTCATAATCCTGTATCATTTAGTCCAATATAACATATGTGCACTGGACCATACTGGGCAGCATGTCAACATATTTCTGTTTAAAAAGTCAATAGCGATATAAAAAGACCTCCTTCAATATTGAGTTTCTAGTTTATTTATTCTTGTCAGTATATTGCTGTAATGGAGCCTTAAACCAAACAGAATACTTGGTCCCTAGCCTAACCACTAAACCGCGTACCAAAACATCAGTTCTGTAATGTACTCTGTACGCATTACAAGAAATTAATAGATTTTATATCAGCAATATATTAGTTTCCTGTATATTATGCATGGGAAAAACAAATGCTAATGTAAATTAAATAATCACAAATATTACAAGTACATTTAATCAAAGTATTTAGTCATTTAAATATGACTAATACTCATAGTTAAACGTTTGACATACATATTCAAGCTGTCTCTTGCTTTATCTTCCAAACTATCCAGAATGCACGAACGCGACACACTCGCAGGGGTCGTCCAACAGTACGGTCTAATTACAAGCAGTGAGCGCAGAACAAGCGCTGGGGCTGGTGGGCGCAGTGCAGAGAGGATAACACCTGCTCCCTGACAAATTGGAAGAATAGAAATCTTATTTAAATGTCACGGCGGATTAGATTTCAGGGTGAGATACGACGTCTAACCTGCGTGAAGCATCTATAAACGGCTAATCCTGTCGTACGACGTTCTTCTGTATGGATGATGCGGAAACCGCTCTGATTGATGGTGTCTGACGTCCGGTGTTAAGTACAACATGCCAGCACCAGAAGGACTGCACACATCGCACCCACACTAAGACCAGAGGCTCTCAGAAGACTCATGGATCATTGGTGCAGCAACAGATCTGTCATTCTTGATTAAACATAAATGTATCTATTTATACACACACACATTCGGGTGAGTTGAATGCTTAAATGCACCTGATTTACTTGCATCCTACATCCTACATTCATGGACCACATACATGTGTATTTACCAAGGCAGCAGATATGGCCGACGTGGGCCAATAGAAATTGCTGAACGCAACGCCATCCAGACTTTTATATTTTAAGGGAAGTGCAAAGGTGCAGGGGGGGGGGGGGGCACAGGCCTTCTGTTAAGCCACTGACAGCGTTTTGTAGCCAAAAGGACATCAGAAACTCTAAACCCCATCCCCCCCATCCCCTCCCGTCCCCTTCCCTCTGCAGGTCCCAAGGGAGTGTGTGTGTGTGTGTATGTGTGTGTGTGTGTGTGTGTGTGTGTGTGTGTGTGTGTGTGTGTGTGTGTGTGTGTGTGTGTGTGTGTGTGTGTGTGTGTGTGTGTGTGTGTGTGTGTGTGTGTGTGTGTGTGTGTGTGTGTGTGTGTGTGTGTGTGTGTGTGTGTGTGTGTGTGTGTGTGTGTGTGTGTGTGTGTCACAGTGATTTAGCTCACAGATACCAGAACAGGTCGATATATGTTCCATTTGCATGTATACTACATGCACCCCTTTACACCTCCGCGGGGACCCACGCTAGGAGCGGCCAAGAGAAGAAACCTGTGTGCATGTGAATGTTCAATGTTTGCCTTGAACGTGGTTCGAGTTGCCTAAATAAGATTTGTAGCACATTAGTAATTGTTTGCCAGTCTGCCAAAAGTTATTAAAGGTACATCAAGGGGAGATCTGGATCCCGTGCCAAGAACACAGGGACTCTTTGTAAAGTACTGCTTGGGTGATACATTGCATGTCGTTGAAGTGCGGTGAACGTGCTCCCTCCTCGCGTGGCTCTATGAACGATTGTTTTGCATTGATACGGATGTCATAAGGTCGCCCTTGGGTGCACTTGGCTTTGGTTTATTATACTGTACTAACAAACACACAGTGAAATAACACCAGCCAACACGTGGTTGTGCAGTGTGCGCATGGCGCCACGCAAAAAACGTGCCAGACGAGGCGCACCAAATGAGGGGGGACTTCAAAACACGAAAAAACAGATGTCCTCCCGGGTTCCGATGTGAGTGAGTTTCCAATATTTTCATGATTGAGAGTAATATCCTCCGTGTCTAGAACATTACCTACTCAGTGCTATCTCTGCGGCATGCCCTGAACACAGCATCACGACTTTCAATTACAACCGAGTGCGTGTCCACACCGTTTCGGTTGTTGTCGCTTGATTACTCGAGCATAAAAAAAAAGAAAATTCGCTCAGAAAATTAATGGTTTGCCAGAAAAGTGTCAGATCGGGCTACCCCCTCTTTCCCATGCATTCCACTTGGTGCTGAGGAGATAAGACTGACACTTTAGGTGAATTTACTTAGACCCAGAAGAGGCAGCATTCCTCGTGTTATAGAAGTGATAAAACACACACAAGTTATTGCGGTGATGCACTCCCTTCACTCTCTAATGACTCAGGGCCAGGGGAATGAGAAATGGATGTTTATATAGTGAGTACAGGGCTACTTCAGACTAATATAAACTACTGAAGTGGGCTTTTTAAAAGGGCTTATCGGCAATTGAAAAACACTAGTTGTGGTTTGGAAAAAACAACACAACAGCATCAAAAAAGCCTGGCTTGTTGTGAGTGTGACTGAGATGAATTCCCGCACACACGACAGATCGTTCAACCCATTTTCGGGTTTTGGAGTTTGAGTACCTGATAGTAAAATGAAACACTGTCAGTAACATGTGGTGACATGGGCTCTTCGTGTGGTTACCATTCAGCAAGGCACTGAAAGGGCACAATGATTTGCTGTGTTTAAAAGGGAAACTGATTGCCTTGGCGTGACTGGGGGACCTCCCACCAGTACTGTCCCTGTGTGTATACACACATGTCTGCATGCCTTCAGCAGGAGGACTCTGATCTCTCTGTTGTTGTGAGTGGAGATTTCGGTGAAGGGAGTATTGTCTTTGTCTTCTGTCCCGGCCCCAGCTTTCTTATTAAAGCAAACACCACGCTTTAAGTCGCCTAAAACAACTTTTCTGATGTTAATGTTTGTTTAAAAGAGCAATAAAAAAACTAAAGAAAAGAGAGGGGGGGGAGTTAGAAACAGGCAGTGTGCATTAGGGTGTGAAGTTGAGTCACTGTACTGAAGGACATTAGGGGAGGGAAAACATTTCTCAGTATTGTATGACACTGGAGTACGAGTGAGTCAACAAACGTAAATATGGTCGCTCAACACACGGACACACACCCACACACGCACGCTGGCACATGCACACGCACACATACACACACACACACACACACACACACACACACACACACACACACACACACACACACACACACACACACACACACACACACACACACACACACAAAAACACACACAAAAACACACACACACACACACACACACACACACACACACACACACACACACACACACACACACACACACACACACACACACACACACACACACACACACACACACACACACACACACACACACACACACACACACACTACTTGAGCACAGCTGGTGTTTATGGAGGTTGTGGATGACATGCTTCCGTCATGATGGAAAGGCCAGATGTATATATACTCAAGAGCACTCAAAGAAAGTCCTTCCCAAGAGCACTCAGGCCTATTGACACCACTTATACCTTATATACTGCAGCTTGTCGTCTTGGCAACAAACAGGGCTGAGCGTTCCCAAAGACGTGTCCTTTTTGTTGATGAGAGCCCGTCAATATTCATGCTAGGGTAACCCCAAGCCTATACTTAGTTGCACAAAAAAAATATACAAATGTGCATCAGCAAAATCTGTGTCTAGGCACAATGGCAAAAACGCTGGGAAAGGGTCAGATTGTACTGATGTGAAGTGCTGTGTTTCTACTGCGGCAGTGCATCGAACACCACTGAGGATGAACGGCTACTTACTTGTTTGTTTCCTCCTTCTATTGGTGTAAATAGATGGCGTGCTGCTCTCCGTATAACTCATGGAGCCGGAGTCATAAATAACCTGCTCATGTAAAGTCGCTTAATTATTCTACTTTGTCACTTCAATGGCTCACACCAGTTGACACATTTAGGGGATATAGAATAGAGGCATTCATCAAAGACATTATGAAGAACACCTGCTGAGGGCAGATAACTTGTGGCCGTACTTTAAAACCGTTCTGGATGCCACGAGGCATACTAATCTCAACGTAAAGCCAACCCACCCCTTATCCATGTGCAGCCCAATGGGAGGCTGACAGACAATAGAAACTGTGTGAAACACCAAAGGCATCAAAGGTAAGTGTGAGCAAAACGATTAGCCCTAAGCACCTGCTATAGAACAGAATGAAATTCTGTCTTGTGTCTTGTCTTTTATTGCTGCTAAACTTCCTGTTTTTCTCCATCATGTCCTTGTTTCTCCCGTTTCCCTTTTTCATGGACAGGGCAGGACATGTTGCCCTGAGTGCGTTTCCTTGCACCTCTATAGTTTTGTCTGTGATGGGTCACGTGTCATGAACAGGAAAAAAGGGATCATAGTATAAACAAAACAAAATAAACCATATTCTGTATTTAGCCTGTGGTAGACTGTGGGAGTCTTTTAAGAAATACGTTTTTCTTTTATAACGTTGCTGAAAAGTGGACGTAACCCTTGCTTAGAAGGTTTCCATCACTTAACATTTTCCAAAATTTATGCTATTTTTATGCAGTTAATTAGAATACCCAAAGTACGTCAAAATCATGGAACGTACCGCAGACAAAAAGCTACCTCCAACAGTTACATTTAATGCCTGCATAATCGTTTAGCAATGATACGCAAATTGGGCTGAATTGGGACTTTTGAAAAAAAACTAAAAAAAACGATTGAGTTATTAGCCACTCCGAGCGTAGGGGACAAAAACAAGCCAGCAGTTGTTTCAGTGTCCCGTGTGAGTATGTGTAAAGGCCAGGGCCGCCGGCCTCTGAAATAGCCCGCCGCGTCCGGCAGGAGAGGGGGGGGGGGGGCCCAGCCAGGAGGGCAGCCAGGCCACAGAGCAGACCTGGTCTCTGGGATGTGGAGTCCACCAAGCCCCAGGGCTCCCCTCTCCTGCCTCTTCCTCAGCCTCTCTCGCTCTCTCTCTCTCCACTCACACTCTCTCTCACTGCTACCCATCCATCTCCGCCCACCCAGCAACCCACACACACAGACACACACACACACACACCACACACACCACCACACACACCCACACACACACACACACACACACACACACACACACACACACACACACACACACACACACACACACACACACACACACACACACACACACACACACACACACACACACACACACACACACATACAGTACTCCCCCACACCCATCTGAAAGGAATAATGGAACAAAACAACAATAACTCACAATCTATTTCCTCAGTCAATTGGACACAAGGCCAGTGCCTGAGTCAGGCAACAGACTGACTGGCACGCACGCTTTTTGATTTCATTGTTAGGAAGTAGGATGACATTCAGCGCGTCCCTGTTCTCTGCGTTATTAGGATTCAGGACTTTTTCCTACTTCCTGTCCGAACAGGGACTTGCAACATAAGGATGCATGGCGTACGGCCATCTGGGGCGCGTTTCCTATCCGACTCCATCTTCCTATACCTGCCTCTCAGGCACACCGGACAGCGCGGGCTCTTCCTCTGTGAACGGCTATTTTCACCAGTCAGCACTTTTTTATGACTTAGATGATATTTGTTTCCCCCGTTGGGGGGGGGGGGGGGAATGAACCTGCGGTTAATACTTGATGGAATATTACCGGATAGCTGCAGGCACTGCTGTATCGACTATCAATCTTTTAATTAATTTTCCTCCTCGCTGATTGATTACTAATGTGGAGTAGATGGGGTGACTTTGATTGCACAGTGGTCGACTTGTTTTGCTGCAAAACCTTCAGCAAAGTCACAACTCTTCTCGGTTTTGGGACCTCAGTGGTGGAACGAGCTCCCTGCCGTTCTCAGGACCGCAGAGTCGCTCACTATCTTCCGAAAAAGACTCAAGACTCACCTGTTCAGAGTCCACCTCGACTCTGCATAGCCCCCCTCCCCCCTCTGGCCACCATTGTACACTGTATTGTATTGTGTTGTATTGTATTGTATTATAGTACTTAACTGTGTAGCAACTGCAGTAGCTGCTATCATTGCTGTAACACGGGGAATTGGTTAGCCTAGTGATTGTTGTACTTGCACTTGGTTCTATGAACATCCTTACTGTACCGATAGCGATCTATTGTTGCACTTCTTATGACAAATGTACTTATTGTAAGTCGCTTTGGATAAAAGCGTCTGCTAAATGTCCTAAATGTAAATGTAAATGTAAAACCTCAGAGCAGGCTGTCTTTGATCTTATGGGTGCAGGATAACGACCATGTTGCTATGGCGGCGGCTGCCTCAGACATCCTTTGGTACCTGGGTGAATGGCAGCGCTGAAGGCAAGGTCAACGGTGCCAGTTGTTAGCAGCTCACCAAAATGCGAGGTTGAAGGCCTCGGGAGAGTGCAACAGATTTTCATTAGGCCGTGCCAATATGTTCTCGTTCCCATGAACCCGAGTGAATCATAGCATAGGAGTGTTATTGGTGCTCTGTTAAAAACCTACACTCTTTCAATAAGCCATCACCCAGCTGCTGATGCACCAGATACAAGTGCTGCCCCAGAGGAGAATCCCAATAGTAATAGCCTTTAAGCTTCTTATTAACTCCAGTAAGTGAAAGAAATTAGGCTCAGCATTGCTAATAAAACACAAACGGTGGTGTAACATCCCGTCGATGCTGGGGAAGAGGAGATTTTCCCCTTGTGCTGGACCCTTTGCAGGTGTGGCACTACATGCAATAAGTTCTGGATAGGCTGACAGGGGAAGGGTTCCTCGTGAGTTGTAATGAGCCCTTTAAACAGCAGTTCATTTTAATATGTTATTGCAGGGTAGAAACCGGTGTTATTTATTATGGCCCTGATATTGGGAACAAAATTAATTCCATCAATTACACTTGTGTTTACGCTGCTATGAGATGTCAAAATGGCTTCTGTGAAAAGGGCATGTCGATCCACTGCGGTCTTCCCACTTCAACTCTTTCATTTGGATGGAGAATGGAGGTGATTGCCATATTCCAGTTCAACCACAACATACATGGGAGTCCAAAAGAGAACTTTAATCTATTAGTTATGCAATTACAGGTGACGCAATGAAACTCCCAGTGGAAAACTGTTCACATTCTCCAATTTCAAGGACTCAATGTCAAAGAGTCCAACACAAAGTAGTAGCTGATCAAGGGATGCATTTTCTATATGACTAACACCATAAATCCATACCACTGCTTTCT
>OLKM01002033.1:10000-60000 GCA_900291075.1 Melanogrammus aeglefinus | reverse complement strand
CTAATCATGGATGTCAAAACAGCCATCTGACCATCCAAAAGTTAAGAAATGTTGACTGAGGCAACTCTGGGAGTGAGATGAAAGTGTCGGGTATAATGCAGCTTCGCTCCTGGGAGGGTGAGGGGTGGGGATGCAGGGGGGGAGGAACTAAAACAGCCCAAGGACTCGTCCTTGAAGGGCCACCAGTCCATCCGGCCTACCCTCTGCAGGAAACACATAACGGATCAACTGGTGCCATCCTAGGAAGGATGTGGAAAATACAGGCAACCCACTCACTTACTGGCCGCCACTCATTCACATGCTCTCTCCTCAACTACCATGCAGGCTGCGACGGGCTATTTTGATGTGGCTGAAAAGGCTTGGACGCCGTGGTTAATGTTTGGAATGCGGCCCCCACCCCCACAGTGAATGAAACAATCACAGGTCATGCTGGTCAATAGATCAGTTTATACAAGTAGAATCTGTCATGCACGTTGGATGTCACCTTATACATCGTAAAACGAGAAGGGCCCTAATGTGCATAGCGTAACATCCGTAGTGTGTCGGCAGACTGATAATAAGTGTGGGTTTTATTCATGAGTCCAACCTCATTTCTTCATCACTTTGCCAGAATCCTTGATTTAATTACAGATTAAATTAAAATAGAATTCTTTAATTCCATTGACTAAAGGTCAGACTCTAAACAACAGCAACTCACAGAGTAAGCCCGAGTTACTTTTAATTTGTTCTATTTCAACACTGTGACAGCGACACGGCAAGAGAAAGAATTCAAAGGCTGTTTTTAGACAGTAGTTGGTTTTAGTCTGCAGTAAATGCTGCCATTCATTCAGAGCTTGCTGCTTCCAGCGGAGGCCCACGTATTCAGTCTGGACAGTCGTCGTACTAGTTTTCCAGTCTGCAGGAGAGGACGCCACAGTATCCTGCAGTTTTGCCCCCAGAGGCCTGTCAAGCAGCCCCCGACTCTCTCGCTGTTTGTCTGACCTCTGACCAGCCGAAGGGAAACAGGACATTGGTGCGTTGGTGTGTTTGGAGAGATAACCACAGGACAAGGCCCATCCTCGCAGTTAAAGTGTCAGGGATGGCTCAGATGTGTTCAGAACATCCACACCAGGTGCAGGTCTGTCAGGGTTCTCCCCCACCCATCACACGGACACGTGCGAGCACACACACACAGGACGCTTTATTGTTCAAACTTTTTGTGTGATCCACTTTGTCATCCTTGCGTATTTCAAGCAAGGTCACCCGAGAGTCATAGGCCTGAGGGGAAAAAAAAGACCATATTCTGTAAGAGAAGTGCATTATGTGTTTTAATATTGTGCAGGCATTGATCTTTTATATCATCTCAACGGTGGGATTTTCCTACTGATTTTAATCTATATTAGTATTTTCTTCAACTGATGTGGGGCTGCACTACTTGTCATGCAAAGGCAATATTTCACTTTTGAACCCATTTGGCAGTGTTCAGTGCAGAGCAAATAAAAATTGAGATGGGCCGCAACAATAATGAGATAAACAACTCAATAATGTTTGATTGATTTTCTGTAATAATACATTTAATAGTTTGCAGTTTGCATTTAAATTGGTGCAAGGAAAAAGGTACCCAATATACACACGGGGTGCTGCAAAAAATACTTTGCAATCATAATTTTCTTAACCAAATCAAACAAAAAAAGGCAATAAAGTAAACAAAGGACATTTAACTTGCAAAACCACCAAGCAGTGAATGAGACGACTAATAATAAAAATATAATCTAGTGATTTAAATAGTTTTGCAAAGGTCCGAAATGCTTCTAACAATATTTCAATGGTTTCCAAGTTTTTCTATGGGGATTTTATTCAATACACGCATGCATTGATTGAGTCCACTGTTTGGCCGAATAATGGTCATTAGCAGCCATTATATTAAAAGAACATTGACAAATCAGTCGAATGTAATTACTAGTGTTCGGTAAAGTGCTGAAGCACTTTAACTATAATTGGCTTTTAGAGTTTGGCAGGCCACACAACGCAGCTTATTGTCGTACAATTTAGGTTAAGCACAGCATCATTCGTTTCCCAGTCATCCTAAAATGTTCCATTGTTCGCTTTCAGATGCAAAAGGGATATATATAGCAAAGTCTGCCAAGGAAGAAACAATTAAATCAAATGTCCGGATAATTGAACAATGAGATGAGAAGCTACGCGAGCTGTTGGCTCATAACATGGCAGAGTCAACAACATAGGCTCTAACAAGAAGTGCACCATTGACTACAACAACAGTTGCAACGCTGCTACGGCTAAGCATGGCTACAAAGGCACTTGGTTACGAGAGCTAACGGACGCCCTCGGCCTGGTCACGTCTCTGCTTCCCTAGCCGGACCGCACTTAGACCGCCAGAGGGACGGGGAGGTGATGGATGAGCTGGATGGGCTGCGGTCTCTGGCAGTGGTCGGCGATGCAGGGGCTGAAGAAGGGGTACACCTTGCCCGTGGGGCCGTCGGCAAACGAGTGCAGGAGGCTCATGGTGTCCGCGTCGTAGAAGGACACCCGCCGCTCCTCGCAGTCCAGGAACACACCGATGCGTCGCGGCGGTGCCAGCGACCGCACCGGCAGCCGTGTCCAGGGCTGGGTGCCCGCCGAGTACTCGTCGCCGTTGCGCAGCCTCAGGGTCCAGTAGCCGCTCTCGGGGCTGAGCTTGACGCGGGCGCCCCGGTCCACCGCCTCCGACGCCACGCCCAGGTCCCACTTGTGCTTGCCGCCCACGCCCACCTCCCAGTAGTGGCGGCCCGAGCCGAAGCACTCGGCGGCCAGCACGTTGACGCACTGCAGGAAGCGCTTGGGGCTGGGCTTGTACGGGACCAGGCCGCTGCCGGACTCCACCGCCACCGTCTTGTCCCTGGAGACGTAGACGCTCGGGTGGGCCGTGTCCATGTCAAAGGTCAACGGGGCCGGACCTATGAGGGCGTGGGGAAGTCAATAAAGGCTTAAGTGACAGGTGATAAGAACGGATCATAATCTCTGAGTCTGATAAGACGTCAGCGTCATTGTCATCATGTAAAACATTGATTCATGTCCTCCAATGTGGGTGTGCTATGGTCGGCCGGTAATTCTACCTCCTGTATGGAGGACCTCTTCTTTGCTCTCATTGCTTATTGCACACGCAGTTGTTGTTCTTTCATGCAGCGACCTAAGAGGAACAAACCCCCTGAGGGAAAGCATTACCTGGTTTTAAAGACTTGAACATCTTCCTCCACGTGATGTACTGTAATGGCGCTGTGTATTTGACACTAAAAGCATTCATATCTGGCTCCGGCGCCACGTCCACCTGTACACACAGCCTTCGCGAAATGCAAACAAACGTTTTTCAGGTATGCACGGGTCATTTGTTCACAGGGGCAGTTGTCACTACCTACCACACAAATGGAAAGGCTAATCATATGAGTGTGTCGTGTGTGAGTGCAGGCCAAATACTTGTCTATCAAACATAATGTCATTACTGCTTACCTTATCTGTGGCAGCTAAGAGACGGAGGGGGCGAGGAGGGAAAAAAAAATAAGATTTACACTGCATTAGTGCTATTCTGAAATGAGACAAGCGAAACTGATTGCAAAATTGAATCATCCAAACTGATAATATAATAGGAAGGGGTCTCGTTTGAACAATACACAAATGATTCAGAAAGAGTAGACCTCCTTATCTACCAAGTTTATTCTACTTGACGTAGCCCTTCTTAATGCATATTGAACGGGGATTGTGTGTAGGAGTGTGCACAATCACGCACACAGTGTGTCCTGTGTTTGTCCTCTGTGATTCCATATGTACAATGTCCTTGCATCTGAGATTGAATCTATTGAATGCATTGTTACAAAAAACGAAAAACGAAAATGCATTGGCTATTATAATATCCCTCCAAACTGATTGCCTAGTACGAGCGGGAGGCCGAAACACCTCACCTGTAAGGGGTTACCGCTCACCTCGGTCAGCGCGGTGTTCTCACTGGCGGCGAAGGCCTGCTGCAGCGCCCGGATGTTCTGCTCCAGCTCCTTCACCGCCTCCCGGCTGTCCTCCAGGTGGCGCTGCAGTTTATCCGTCACCTCCCGCTGCTCCCGCCTCATCTGCTCCAGCACGCAGGCTTCCTCCTCCTGGAGGAACTGCTGCAGGGCCCTGAACTCGCCCTGGACACGGGCTTGAAGCTCGGCTCCTACCCTCTGGGGCAAAGGAAGGGAGATCCCCGGCTGGTGAAGGACCTGCAGTATACTGTGGCTCCATCCAATTACAGTACCTGATGCAAATCCACAGCGCTGGCGAGTTGACCGGAGCCTGTGTGCTGATTCAAGGGGTGTGGGTGTTTTGTCCTTACGATGCAATACTAATTGAAATTAACCCTATGGGGTGCTTAGTGGCAGAGGTGCCGTTATCGCAGGTGTTTTTCAAACTAGCAGCCAATCAAATGGCCGCCTAAGGTAATATAAGAGGTCTTGTTATCTCAATTTGGAGATTAACCAAGAAACCCTGCAATTTTCCAAGTTAATTGGGCAGAGCGTCGATATTTTGTTTTAATTTCAGAGGCTGCAAAACACATCTCGAGTCCGAGGTCACATAATTGGAGTTAATGATGCACAGAATATTCAGAACATCACTGAACACACAATCAAGTGTGATGTTTAAAAGGGCCATGTTGGCAACAGATAGGTGCGTGTTCATTTGTGAACACCTGCTTTATGCATTGAAGCACTCACTTTATCAGCAAGCATCACCCAATATAGCCCTTAGGACTGATATGAGCAATCTTATCTGTTAAGTGCTGCCAGCCCTTGTGGCCACACAGAGCAGTGTACCTTTATGGTGTCCATCTTCTCTTGGTCCCTGTGGATTATGTTGAAGAACTCTTCTTTCTTCACGAGATGGCTTTCCAATGACTCCTTCAGTTGTTTCTGATTCAACAAATTGAATAAGCAAGAGGTAGTAAAACCACATCTGCATAATAACGGAACATACTGTACTGTTATATTTCCTTTGGGCACAGTCATACGGTCATCATGCATATTTATGATACAGTTAGAAGGAGAAGCAGTTGATCTTCGCTCTTAGCAATTCATGGGAGGGATGTCGCAGCTACAAATGTATTTAATTGACTGAGATAGTGTCATCTAAACTGTTCTGTAAATGAGCAAAATAAACCACTGGATAACTCCAAGGTGGACTGCCATTGACTTCAACTGTATTGATTATTCCAGTTCACAGGATTTAGAGTCTTGAGCTTGCGAGGCAGCTGGATTTGCCAGATTAGGATCACGCGAGAATCCATTTTGCCAGGCTTCAAGTAATGAGCTTGTGGCCGAACCGCAGGGGTTCGGACCAATCAGTGTTCAATGAGGAACTACATGATCTGCCTGATAGTGATAGACAGATGGTGCATTCAATCTTTTTGAAAGTGAATTTTTTTTTAGTATTTTTAGTATTTTTTAGTAGTTTTTAGTATTTTTTGAAAGTGCCTGCCCTTTCCAAAGTGTTTCCAAGAACAACATCCCAGATGGTTCGGTGTAAAACCATCTGGCGTGTCAGGTTAATGAAGACCTGCTTCAAAGCTTTACGTCAACTGACATTTAATCTGTCAGCCTATACTTTGAAATCACTGAGAATTAACATGCACCAGGCACCTGTCAGAAATCCAATTAGAGCTGAATACATATACTCTTTATTACTGGCAAATGTGAACAAAGTTTAACACTAGCCCACCTCTATATTCTTTGTGTAGCTGTCCGAAGAGCTGGCTCTGACCTTCTCCACCATGGCCGTCACCAAGTAGTTGGTGTGAAACTGTTTGGAGCTAAACTCCTTGCGGCACTGTGGGCAGCTGACACACCCCTGTACCCCTCTCCAGTATCTGGAGATGCAGTTCTTGCAGAAGTGATGCACGCATGGCAGCATGACAGGGTCTCGGAACAAATCACAGCATATTGCACACGTCAGGTCCTCCCGTAGACTGCCTCGTTGAGACGCAGCCACCGCCATGGTGCTCAGATGGTGTCTTGATGCGGAGATATAGCAGTGACAACAGACCCCTGGTGGAAAAACAATTGTTGTTTTTTAGAGATGTAATACCCTCAACACCCACGGCATATCCTGCAGGAGAGCCAGGGTAAACAACACGTTGCAGCGGACAACTCGACTCTATCCACGTAGGCCTAGATTATGCTAGCTGCCGAAGCGAAAGTACTTGGGAGTAAAACGGTTTGGGGGGGTCATGCACATGGTCGATCGCGAGATAGCGTGCTTCATTGCGGTGTCAACAAGTTAATGTTTTGCACGACAGGGGTTGGCATTTGATGCCATAACAACAAAGCAAGTACTGGACGCGTTTTCCAAGACAGAGCCAGTTAAGCCTTAAAAAAGAGCTAGCCAAGAAGCGAGGCTAATAACATTTGGGAATACAATACGCTTTATGTTACGCCTTTTAATTAACTTACTGACCGAGTTTTGCCACCCAAAGTGTCCCTATTTTTTGCTGTGGAGTTGAAGCGCGCAGCTGCTTGAGGTTGGATCAAAACAGGGAACACTGTGTACTGTACGGGACACGCCCCCCGAGTACACCGCGTCTTCTGATTGGTCAACACCTCCGATTGTCATGCGTTCTAAAGTAAACACACACACTGAATTCACATTTCACCCCAGTCGTGTTTCTTCAATAATGCACCACCCTGTTAATTTCTCTGTAGGCTGATATGAAAGGTCAGTCAGTTCAATTTTGTTCGCATAGCCCTTAAACACGGTTAAATTCTTAATGGGATGTAATGCCCTATATTTATGACACCCAATAACCCTAGCCCCCAAAGAGAAATAAATAAAACCCTTAATTAACAAAGTAGCCCACTCGTGTTCCTTTATCAGATATACTATAGTGTCGTGCATAATTCAATCAGCAGGCTTAACAGGAAAATAGTATACACATGGGGAATCTAATTAAGTGTCTTATTTTTGCAATCAAATATCCACAGGTGTCCCTGTGATATCTTGCATGTGGAAAAAAAAAAAGTTAAGCCTTACAGGTGAATACAAAGCAAAAGAGAGGCGGAGAGCGATGCAGGCTTCTCCTTGATACTCACCTTCTGACTCTCTCTCTCTCTCTCTCTCTCTCTCTCTCTCTCTCTCTCTCTCTCTCTCTCTCTCTCTCTCTCTCTCTCTCTCTCTCTCTCTCTCTCTCTCTCTCTCTCTCTCTCTCTCTCTCTCTCTCTCTCTCTCTCTCTCGCTCGCACACACACACACACACACACACACACACACACACACACACACACACACACACACACACACACACACACACACACACACACACACACACACACACACACACACACACACACACACACACACACACACACACACACTGTCTGTCTTTGAAATGAAGGAGGAGAATATCGTATTTGTGTGAAAAGTAGCGTTGTCCGTAAAGTCTATTTACCTGTCGGTGCATGAGAGAGGCGCCACAATGTTCTCTGCAGGAGAAATGCAAGGAATCATCGGGTGGAGAGCTGTGATGCATTTGCTGTTGTCACAGTGATCATTGCTTTCAGGAATCTTTAACAAAGTCCTTTTCAATGGCAAGGCGAACAGGGACTGGCTGTCTCTCCACATGTCATTGGGTAAAAACACACAGATTGGTGCACATGTGAACGATGAGTGTTTTGTCACGACGAGGCAGCAACAGACGCACATTTTCCTTACATTTTTTCCTTTACATTTTATTTGAGGCAGTGCAGTGATGTGAGACTATCCGTTTTACTGGTTGGTATATATTTCTATTCTTTTCTCTTTTGTGCACCACCTTGACTCGAGCCAACCGGTAACCATGGATATGATTCTGGGGTCCCAGTTCCCACCTGGGGGCTCCCTATCAACGCTAAGTTGATCAGTGGTATTGGCTGGACAAGGAAAGGTTGGATGAAAGAGAGCAGATCCTGATGTAGCCTTCGGGTCTTTCATCAAACGCAATGCGATCGCCCGTGATTCAATCCAAAGCGTAACACGTTCACATGTGTGTGAACATCAGTCAAACCACACATGTCCCGTACAAACCAAGCTAAAAGTCCCTATCAAAGGCCCTTCCACAACTCATTACATTCATTTTTAGATCACGGTTGGGAATAGGCATGTATTCATATGCAATTAGGGGCCAACAGAGTTGCTCTTATCATCTGTACATTGTAGGCCTACTCTGACTCCGAGAGCTTCTCATGAATAAGCCCATAATTGGAAAGTAGTTGTTGTGGTGGATGATATGGTAATGTCAGAGGGACACCGAAAAAGAACGACTACAATCTGTTCAGTTTTCATTGTCCATTAATAGCAGCCTTCGGTTTCACCTACCCCCCCCCGCCCCCCCCCCCCCCGAATAGAAAGTTGAACACTGAAATTTTTCTGTTTGACCCGATGTCCAACATCCCCTTTGTAGAAATAGATATAAAGCTGGCTTGGTTAGACGGAGCTGCATCAGGATCTTCACTGAAGTGTCATTAAAGTAAAAGCCTCAGTGGAGGGTGTTGTCTTGGTGATAAAAATTACCAAACAGATAGATGTGCCGGCACTGCTTCAGATCTTACACAATATAAGGTAACGGAGAAAGATGCGGCAATGCATAGTCTCAATAGCCTACTACAGACACAATATTTAATGGAGCCATACTGAAGTTACGGGTAGTAAGTTAACTGTTCATTAACTGTTAGTCAATGCTTATTACTATATTAACCAATGTTAATTACACTTTCATGAATGTACCTTTGATGCAAAGCGTTTGAACTGTCATTTCATTAATGACATGATTTCCGTGAACACTGCCTCGCATCCTCACCAGCATCCTCTCGGTGCCATAGACCTAACGCAAGAGCGCACAGTCTCACCAAAATGTGCACTCCACACACTTTGGGAGGAGCTAAGGGTTCGTTCCCTCTTGTTTCGCACCTTGCGAAAGTCGAGGTCCTTCGGAAAGGGAAATATAGTGCGAAAAGGTGAGTTAATGAATACACGGGATGGATGCAATAAATGTGGAAAGACTTAATGCGAACGCGCTTGCCATGTCGCGTTGGAACCCTTCTGTCATCGGCTTGGTGATTGACTGTCTGTGCGCGACCGTGTGGGTGCGTAGTCTATAGGTAGTATGGCGTGCGTAATTTCGATGTGGTAGAAGCTGGCGGTGAATATTGCTCCGGATCACTTAATGTAAGGTAGGCCTATACTACTTGGCTGAAAGACCCCGTTTAAAACGCATATGTACTTCGTCACAGGAACTTAATGGCTTGTATACAGATTAATGGATTGAAAGTGCAACATAAATTGAATCTGGACAAATTACGCATCGACATGATACCGGCAACTCCACTGACATCAGTTCACAATAGCACAAGAAAGACACGCAGAATTTCTGTCCATTTTTACCACTATTGGGAAGCAACTATTTGTCTTGGAAGGACTCAACTAATCTTTGTTTATTTCTCAATGGCACGGACGGACTGACTTCAAGTAACATTTTAGTGGGATGGCTTTATGAATCCACGTTTTTCATCTACACCGCAGGCTATTCGATGACCCTTAATATTACTGAGTTACTCGGTGTGTTTCACCTTTGACTAATGTGGAAGTACAGGTAAGTGGCATAGCAGGTCAGATGACAGTGACATGCTATAATTTTTGCTTTGATCATAAAATCCCTATGGTGTTAATATGTCTTCATTTGCGGGTCATTGAATGGCTCTGTTTAATGGCATGAGACGTCATCTCCATTGCATGCAGTGATGAAGTGTGCAGCAATGTAAAAGGCTTTGGATTTTCAATATTTATAAATCAAATATATCAATACCGATCTTTGTATTTATTTGACCAAAGGGGCCACATTCATTATATTTAAGAACTTAATTCCCCTGGTCACAGCTAAACAGCAGACAAATCAAACAAATCTAATAATGGGAATATTATTCCAATGTCGTCTTCTCAATGCAGGCATGCAAAAAACAGAGGCTGATTATACTATGTATTCAAGAAGATCTTTTTTTGCCAGTTTTCTTCAGCTTTTGGTATTCTCAGGACAAAGATTCTCTGTCATGACAAAATGCCACAACAATGAGCAAAGAGCGAGGTAGTCTTGAAAACGACCTTCCTGTGACTTGGATTGTCAGAGCGATAGAGATAAAGGCTTTGTACCTTTGTTAAGAAGAAGACTCCATATTTTAACCACCATTTTGTGATACTGGTATTGTTGAATATAATGTTTGCAACTGCATGCTTTGTTTGCCTTTGAAAGGGCACAGTTGATTATTAAAGCAGAAACATTATAACAAACAGTTTTAGCATAAAGTGACTAATCTCTCAAGACAAGTGTCCAAAGAGAGATGACGTTCTATCGATAGGAACAAAATGCCTGAATTAGAGCATATCAAGTACGTTTGTGCACACATGAACTTCTCCGATCCAATTTCGCTTTCTTCAGAAGGAAACGCATGAGTGACCTTCCGTTTCATTTTTATTTAATACATTTTCTGATCTAAATTCTTGATGCTTAGAGCAAAAGTGGGCCAACCTAACTGTGGCTTTCTAGACAGATGACACCCATGCTCTTATTGCTCTTAATATGAGCAAAATGTGATAATGTTGTGCAATTGAAGAGCTAAAATAGGTTTCTTCTTCCAATATTACACATCCCAGGGAGGTGTAACATTGATGACACTTGTAACACAAAGTGTCATCAATTCAGAAAGTGGCATCAATATGGCACTTTCTGTGTCTCTGATACACCGTCGGGTTGTGGACTAATCACTGCCTTTCTTTGAGTCCTCAGGAGTGTGACCAGCTGAGAACCAGGCATTGATGAACATGAGTCCCACTGACTCATCAAACGGCACAGGGGAGGGGGCAGCCACGGAGGGGGCCACGGAGACCGTGAGCTACCACTGGATACCGGTTCCGGGTAACTCCAGCATAGACTTCCACAGACCCGATTTCGGCTCGGACATCACCAAACACCTGGGGGTCCAGATCGTCCTAATCCTGGCCTACTCGCTCATTATCCTCCTGGGGCTGCTGGGAAACTCGCTGGTGGTCTACATGATCATCCGCTACAAGAACATGCGCACCGTCACCAACTTCTTCATCGCCAACTTGGCCCTGGCGGACCTGTTGGTGGACACCCTGTGCCTGCCCTTCACCCTGGTCTACACGCTGCTGGACGAGTGGAAGTTTGGCGCCGTGCTGTGCCACATGGTGCCCTACGCCCAGGCTCTCAGCGTGCACGTGTCCATCCTGACCATGGCCATCATCGCGCTGGAGCGCTACCGCTGCATCGTCTTCCACCTGGGCCAGCGGCTCACCTGGCGCACCAGCTTCCTCATCATGGCCCTCACCTGGGCCATCTCGGCCGTGCTGGCCGCGCCACTGGCCATCTTCCGGGAGTACCGCTACGAGGAGATCCCCTCCATCGACCTGCGCATCGCCGTGTGCTCCGAGAAGTGGCCGCACGGCACCGGCCGCGACGGCGTCATCTACAGCCTGGCCATGCTGCTGCTGCAGTTCATCCTGCCGCTGGCCGTCATCAGCTACGCCTACGTCTGCATCTGGCTGAAGCTCAAGAACCACGTGAGCCCGGCCACCCACAGCGAAAGCCTCCGCCGCCGCAGAAAGACCACCAAGATGCTGGCCCTGGTGGTGGTGGTGTTCGCCACGTGCTGGCTGCCCTTCCATGTGTTCCAGCTGGCCAGCGACCTGGACCTGGTGCTACGCTTCAAGGAGTACAAGCTCATCTACACGCTGTTCCACATCGTGGCCATGTGCTCCACCTTCACCAACCCCGTGCTGTACGGCTGGATGAACAAGAACTACAGGAACGGCTTCCTCATGGTGTTCCGGTGCACGGACAAGCCGGAGAGCTTCCACACGGAGGGGTCCTTCAGGACGCGGTCGCTGCGGCGGCTCACTATGAGCAGCCGTCACTGCGCCCACCATCCCACCCCGGTGTGACGGGTCCAGGGGTTGGGCCGTTCCCCGTCGTTGTAAAGGAAAGACAGACCTCATGGCATTTTGTGATTTTCAGTTCATCTGCAAAAATACATGACCGTAACATTTTGTTCTGAACACCACGATGTTAACTGAGAACATCTTGCATGTGTATATTTTTGGAATGCTGCATTCTTTGTAAATAAATGTATTAATCTGTGAAATATGTTTATATGAGGTATGCTATTGTTTTTATTTTTTTAAGGACTAAGGGGACATTTAATCTTATAAATTGTGTTTATACATGTCCATAAGAGGCTGTAACACTGTGTGGACCGACTGTAGTGGACATATGAATTATTTGTGTATGAAAAACTAAACACCTTCTCTTCTGTACTGGTTGATGTATTTTCAACTATGACAACACAATAATGAACTAAACAGTAATGAGTCATGGGGGAGCAAAGAGCTCTCAATGCCACTATCAGCAAACAATGTAATAAAACACATTTGTATTCAATGACCAAGTAACGACATGCAAGTATTGACTCATTGTTGTAGTGTGTCTTTGTTTGTGTAATTGAGAACCATCAAATAAGTAGTAGGTTGTTTATAATTCATGTCGGATAACATTATGAAAAAATGTATATGAAGTTTGCGTACAAATATATTAAAAATATATATATAAAAAATGAACGTGTCCTATTGAACATTTTGAGTTGCTTAGATCGCTAAGATTACTAGAATCTTCTTGCATATTGCCACTTCATTTCCATGCACCTGACAGTTACACCCAGAAAAATTAACATCCTCTCAGTGTTTTTTTCACTAACCGCTGTTGGATTCATTGCAATGAATTAATATTCTAGCTAGATTAATTACTCGCTAACACTGTGGTATATTATCTAAATGTTCATGTTTTTAGCTGTCTGCGGGACAACATGCAGCCAAACGTATAATTGGATACATCAATTTTACTGTTCTGTGTTTGCAGTAATAGAAAATAGAAACAGGGCAGTAATGCTTGTCAATCATTCTTCCTAAACTTCCAAGAGGAGGTTTGCCTATTAATTTCAATAAATCTGCTTTGCTGAGTGGAGTGTATGTTGAGTGAAATTGATAAATAGACAATTCAAGTTGAAACAATACCTAATGTAGGCCTGCATAAGTTGGAAGTAACTTGTTTTTAGTTAGTAATACAAAAGTATTATACTTTTAATATGCTAAGAGGGTAATGTCTTGAGTTAAGTAAAAATAACTTACAAGCTCCCTAGGCTTTGTGGAGCATTGCCATTCTTGGCCTACCTCTACCACCATAATTAACTTCAGAAGTCTAAATGTTAGGCAAGGCAGGACAAGTTTATTTATAATGCACCATTCAAACACAAGGCCATTCATAGTGCCTTAAAAAGGAAGTAATCACATGCTAAAACATAACGACTAAAAATAGTTTAAGATATTAAAACAACAAAATAAATGTTTTGTAAATAAAATAAATAATTGTGTTTTTTTTAAATAAGATTCAGAGAATAAATGGAGTGCCGATTTTATTTTGTATTAAATGCAGCGGCAAAACTAAAATGTTTTTTCCCCCGATTTAAAATAAAACGTTTAGGCAGAACTCCCATGTTCTGGAAGTTTGTTGAAGATCAGTGGTCCATACAAACAAAAAGCTGTTTCACCAGGCTACCATGGGAACAGTGAGCAGGCCTGCGCCTAACACACAAGCAGGAAGCCTATGTAGCATGTAGGTACTATGTCTGCCATCTACATGCCAGAAATGTTACATAGTACTTTAAATAATATCATACAACGATCTACAATTAAATAAATAAATGAATAAATATATAAATAAATCCATTATTTTTTTGTACGTGACCAAGCCTACATAATATACTTTGTCCTGTGCTGACCCCTAGTGCTCAACATGGACTTTGCAGCCTCGGCCAACACCGGATATGTCGTTGAATTTGACCTTTTTCCGCTGTTCACGTCTGACATGTAGCTGTTCACATTTTTGCTATCTATCGGAGATTCGTTTACTTTTTGTTTTGAATGGTTTTACAGGTACATTTTGATTCATATTACTATCGTCGTGATCGACAGTGCTACAGCATAGTTTATACATGGACAAAATAATGGAATCCTAAGATTCATTCAGCATGAAGAGTTTAGGTCTAGCCATGGCTATCAAGGAAGCTATCGTCCTCTCACCATACTGCCTCGCCGTTCAACTTTGACACCATTTATGACTCCTGGTGCTATTCATGTGTTGACCGTAATACAGATCGGGCGCAGCTCTTTCACTAAAGATTCAGTTAGAATGATATTTTGAAGCTTTTTATGAAGCTTTGTGTGCATTTCCTGAGCATTTAAATAAGAGCAGAATGTGGTTTGTCAACCACATTTCTGCTTTATCTCTTCAGACTACTACCAGAGGGAACGATGGTGAAGTATTTCTGCTGTGCAGGCCTTCTGAAATGTACATGGGACCAAGCTTGCGTTGCATACTGGCAACGCTATCCCAACCCTTACAGGTAATACTGCAAATATAGCTCACTCTTCTGATCTTTGTTGTTACCGTCTCAACTCACACACACACACACACGCGCGCACACACACACACACACACACACACACACACACACACACACACACACACACACACACACACACACACACACACACACACACACACACACACACACACACACACACCATTACTTGTTTTAGTGGCTTCAAGCCACCTCACATAGGTACAATATGCAGTGTTATATTACATACAGCATTCTTATAATTTATGCGTTTTGCCTCCTCCAATACAGTAACCATGTTTTAACGGAAGATATAATTTTCCGAGAGGTTACGCCAAGCAACTGCCTCATTTCCAGACGTCTGATGACCAAAACTAGCAGGGCTCCTCGCTGGATGGAGCGGTACCTTCCCAAACACATGTCCAGCTTGGCATATGTCATCGAGGACTCCATAGTGGACCCTCAGAAAAGGACCATGACCACCTTAACTTGGAACATTACCCATGCCCGCCTCATGGTACTAATCAGCTTTGATCTTGTACTATGGATATGTTCCTCTTACAATAGTGACCTGTGTGTCTTTAACTAACCTTTGGTTTGCTTTCCCCAACTGCTCCAGTCGGTGGAGGAGCGGTGCGTTTATGGGATTAATTCTGAGAACAGCAACTGGACAGAAATAAAGAGAGAGGCTTGGATCTCCTCTAAGGTCTATGGGCTTTCCAGAGCTATTCAGGTAAGTGCACTTGAGGGAGAGATCTGCATTAGTGAAGGTAGGGTAAAGGCCAAACAAACTATTGGTTTTACTTATACACTGACTTGTTATAATTATAAATATCATAGTTATAAAGTTAATTTGGTGAACTAGGTATTAGGTTTTGGTTATCATTTGACTTGGAGAAATGAAGTATGTGTGTTACACACATGCTATTGTTTGAGATGTTTGCTTTTTCTGATGTCATACAACTATTGTTTCAGGAATTCGGCCTTGCACGATTTAAGACCAGTGCAACAAAGACCATGAAAGGCTTTGAATATATCTTGGCCAAAATGCAAGGTACAACATTGTATGTGTATTAATGGTTATGTATTAATACAATTATAAGTATATTGTTAAAAATAATTCAAGTTTTAAAATCATTCAATTTAATCTATTTAAATCCATTTCTTATGTCGATAATTCATTTTTAACTTTAACATGCCTCTGTCTTTCATGATAACTCTCACAGGTGAAACTCCATCGAGGACCTTGGCAGAAACTGCTACAGAACGGGCGAGAGGGACGGCTTTGGCTGCCAAGGAGAAAGCTAAAGACCTTGCCTCTCAAGCCCAAAAGAAACAATATGTCTGATATCAGGGGTACAATCTTGGCAGGAAAGTTACTGTTATCACCCCCAATAGTCCAAATAAGTATTGGGGGAGAAAGAGGGGAGGGGGATTTTGTTCTAGGCAAACACCTCCAGAAGGCTTAAAGATGGTTGGACCATGACAGCTAGAGCTGTGTTCCCATTTCCTCTCCCCGTAGTTACTTCTATCTACATTCTTGACATCAAAGGTGTTCGTGTTGCTTAGATACGAACATCACATAGATTTTGAATGTTATAATCGAACCCCAAAATGTATGATTTATGACGTGTAAAGCTTACTTGCGCTTAACAGCATTTTACAACCACGCTTAAATTACTTTTAATTGATATCAATTTACAATCTTGTTTTTGTTTGTATATAGTTTTAATCTATACAGTCATTGTTTTGTTATATTTAATCTGAAGTTAACTTGATTCAGCTTTCCATGCAAAAAGTTTTTTCCTTGCTTCAAATTGAAGTGTGATTACTCCTCCACATAATGGTTAACCATCCTGATTTCTATCACACAAGTACGGTCTTTTGAATCAAGTCTATGGACCCACATCAGTACCCAAATGTGTGAGGGACCAGAATGCAGAAAATGTCTCTATTCCTAGTAGATGGGTCATGAAAACAGGTACCTTGTTTACATCAACTATCACAGCTAATACATACACCTGTAGATGTATGCTCTTGCTCCTGCAATTGCTTGATATTATCAATAAATATAAATTTTGCTATTAACGTATGCTTTGTGCTTCAATTAGACTACTATTGCAAGGTGGTTTACAACAGTCAAATGCATTCAGGGTAAATATATAAAATATTTATTCATTCAAAAAGGGTACACTGGTATAAAAATGCTACATTATATTACTGGAAGGAGACAGATGAATTAATGCATACATAAGTCGTTACAAGAAAATAAGGCATCTTGCATATATTATCCGGAAGCCAGCTGCTTCAAAATATTCAATGTAAAAGTATAGTATACACATACTTGTAATACAGCAAAACTTTGCATAAGAATTACAGGTTGCATTCTCTATCCTGACTTTGAGTCTACTGCATGCATAATGGAACATGTCATGACAATTGCATATGCATTTAAGAGTACAATTGTTATAACGGAACAGTTTAAATACAAACACTATTTCACTGTTCACATTTGTAATCCCTTAAAGGTTGGGTTTGGGATTTGCGAAACGCCAGCAGATTTTGAAATTACACAACTCAAATGGTCCTACCCCCTCTCATTCAACGCTGACTACCCATTCCAAGTACATGGACGCGCAATCATGCACGAGCGCGAACACAGATGCGCGAAAGCTAGCTCTAGTAGCTACCGCAGGATAACATAAAACAAGCTCGCTCTGGGTCACAAGCTTTGAGTACGTCCACGAAGGGGTCACGCGCGGGGGACGGGGAGTGCAGTACGACTGCTTGATTGACGTACTTACTGTCCAATGCCACTCGGTGGGTCTGGAAATCATTGGCTAGAGTTTTTCGAGCCCTGCCCGTTCCACAGATGATGGACTTGTTTAATTTTCATGTCAGTATTTCTAACTCAGTGGCTGTAAGTGGGTTATGTTAAGGATTTCAAGTAATTTTGCAAAAATGGTCAAAAAAGAAAATTCCATACCCAACCTTTAAGCAAACATTGTTCCCACTTACAACTACAATCCGTAATGTCTACGCCATACTGTGGTTGTTCAGAGTATGACAAGAATAGAAGCGTTGGTCTAAAACATTACTCACCACTCCACAAAACTTGTCCCCTACACTAAACCGGCCATCAAGATTCTGGTCTACCTCAAAATAAATTAGGTAAGGTCCTGCTTGTTATTAACAAGCATGTGGTTGTATAGATAAAATATAAATGATTCGGTCATTTAACAGTTGAACATACATTATTGTCCATAGGGTAATGGGAGTGGACAAAGATTAGCATTGTGTGAAGTGGTGCTAGACCAACTTTCACTTCTTAAAGCTTTTATTTTACGCAATCTTTCAAGGTGTTCCTGTGTTATGTAGACAGAATCAGTAACTTATTAGCATATTGAAGACAACTAGTGAGGCGTCGACTGTCAGCCTGACCAGAATAGTGGAGTGGCTGGTGAGCTATCTGTTCATCAATTCCGGATTATAGGAATAATGTTGGCTGACCTAATATTGTTTTGACGACACGTTATTCCTTAGGAAGATCATGCATTACAATTACTTTGTTGCCTGGTAAAAAATGTGCAAACATGATCAGTTGCCTCTCCAGATCAAAAAACCCACAACCCTTTCAAGGAAAAAAACAAGTGCAATGGGTGGATGCTCTGTGCAACAAGGAAAATAATAAAATATGACATATGACATAATTACATTAATACAAAAATAAATGTTACTGTACGAGTGTTTACATGACTTAATTCCTGAATTTTAAGTTTCTTAGTGCTGACAAATTGTTTTAGTAGTAGACGAAACCATAAAGCTGGATCAAATGTAAAGAAAATACTGTATTTCAAAATATTGTTAAATAACCCTTTTAGATTATGGAGTCCTACACATTGTAAGTTTGGAATTCTTGAGTGAGGAGGGAACAGGTTCACTCTCCATTATTTTCCTCTCAGCTCAGTAAAACGGCTCGTCAGTGCAAATGGACAGTGAGTATGTGGAACACTAGCTCCATTCAGCTTGTAGTCAGACCCTTTACCACCGATCTGGAAAGTTGAATTTTGATTCCACTTTCATCTTTGGTGAAAAGATGAAGTATAAGTTTGGCTGCACAGTTTCACATAAATATCCAATCTCTCCCTCTCTTGTCCTATGTCCATTTCTGAGACCGTCTGGAATGTATTTTAGTTTTTCACTCTTCTTCTTTCTCGCCTTGTCAAATAAAATAATAGAAAAGGTTTACCACAGCCAGTTCGGCCGTCATAGCCAGTCTTTATCCGAGCTGGAGTAACAGTGGTCAACATCAGTGTGTGTAATACTGAGTCCATCCGAGGACACGCATTCAAAAACAATGCTTTCCACATCAACCTCCACGTCCTCTGCAACAAGAAAACCACCAAGACCAACGCCATTAGACCATAAGAGTTGAATACAAGAACAAGCTATAGCTGAAAGGAGCGTGTAGCACCAGACATTTAAATCCACTTTTAAGATTTGCTTCGGGTTAAGCCAAAACAAAAACAAAACATTTGCCTAAAGTAACATTCAAATCAAAGTGAAACCAATGACGAGTCTCTTACCCCTGTCAGAGTCAGACCTCTCGGAGGACACCACAGAGCCCAGGCTGTCGTTCCTGGTCCTCTCGCTTCCCCTCTGCAGCTGGTCCAGCCGACCTCGCAGCTCCCGGTGCTGCCACTGCAGTCGGTCCTTCAGGTGCCGGGCACGCTCGTCCTGCTGCTGCAGCTTCTGAGACGTGACAAAGCAAACAAAAAGAAACCAAAAAAAAACGTATTAAGAGACGAAACCATTTTAGTCCTCGCTGGGAGAATCTGGTGTTGCAGCAGCGAAAATAAGAAGAAATAGACATAGACACGTGAGATAATCAGAATACGAAACCAAAAGAATTAAGATATGATAACCAATGTTACACGTTATAACTACTATATAGATCTACTCACATACACACATATACAGATATACATATACATTTAATTAAATAGACTATGGTAAACAACTAAACTAAATCCAAAATATGCATGCATCCACGGCTATCAGAATGTGTGCATGAGGGTGCCAAAACAAGGGGCGGCGCGGTGGAGAAACACAGCTGTGGAGCACCCAAGGGCCACACTGTTCTACGTTCCCACTGTTGTTCTTACCTTAATGTGAAGCTGTGCACGTCTGAGCAGGTTGAGCGTGGTGTTCCTCACCGAGTCCGAAGACAGGGGGACCTGCTCTTTGAGCTGATCGAGATGGAATCTCAGTTGAGCTCGCCTGCACAAAAACAGGAAATCGATTAAGTCTTCACAAAACAATGTACCACTACCTCAAGTGTGTTAACATTGTGACATGGGTAGTACACTTTTAGCATTGTACAAGAATAAATATGTCAAAGCGCTGGTTTAAAATATATAATAGGACCGTCGTCGTCACTGTGAAATATTTAGTGTGTATTACCTGTTTTTCTCCAGCTCGTTGTGAACTAGCCTGTAATTAAAAAGCAATAACATTTTAGCTATAAGAACAGATGAATTTATTATTTTGAGGGGTCAGAAGAGGTAGAAAACAAAAAGATTACGTTTAGGAACCACACCCTCTTTTGACATTGTATCTGTTGTGAAATCACCTATTGCCACCAGGACCCGATAGCTTCTTGTTTTTCTGTCTGTTTCTCTTGTCAGAATCTTCTGTACTGGGAGGAAGTACTGAAGCATACCCGTGCTCTGCTTCTGTAGAATCAAACATACAAACACCCAAACGCTAAATCGATGAGAAAGAAAAACACATTTAACGCTCTGCAACTACGTTATATTTACTATTCCGTCGTTGTTATTATATTTGGGCTCCAAACGACAGGATTATTCAGAATACTGTTATAACACAGCTATGGCGCTACTGCTGTCAACATCCTCAGCCTGATGTTTTTGTTATCAGATTTTGGCGCCATCCTTTATAAACTATTCGCAACATTCCTGAATGCGGCAAATAACAAACAAAAAAAACGAAACACAGATTAAATGTACGATCAACGGGGTGAAAGAAGCGTTGTAATGCGACGCGTTGTTTAAGAATATCCATTCATTCTTTGCGCTCGGCGGTGCACCAGAGTTTGAAATGGTCCAGAATTGGCGCGGTTGAGTACAATGATGTGCACGGTATGTAGGTCACTGAGTCAAAGCGAAGGTATCGACCAAAGACATAAAACTCGCATATTCCATGCAGTAAGTTGCCGCACACACATTTAACCCCATGCATAGTAATTCATATTTGCATTGTTTTTATTTGCATTTGTTGTTTTAACAACTAAACCAATTTGCTTCCTCATAAAATGACAGCTGACAGTCAATGTACTGACCTCTTTCTCTTCTTTCCAAAAACTCTGCAGCCTGAAGGAGAACCTGGATGTTGCAGATGGTCGCTTCCATTTCTTTAGATGAAAATCTACAGGGTGCAAAAAACAAACCTAAGATTGTGTTGTGGAACAGCAGAGCAGGTCCTACCAGCAGCTATTAATGCTACGTCTGCACTGAGTTCAACAAACCAAACTCAGACATACGACACGTAAAACACGTCACTGTGAAGCCTCCTCCTCGACCACTCCCTCCTGCTTTGTAAAGTTCCATAAGCGCGCCATTATTTGTCTCCACCTCGACCTCTGCACGTATAATAATATAGGTCCATGATTATAATGCCTCCATGAATCTACAGAGACATTTGTCTCGCTATTTGGTGATATTATTCCGCTAATGTTTTCCGGTAAACTATATGCACTCTTTATTTCCGTGCTATAATTAAAACGACGCTCGCAGTATTCCCTGATAGGCGGGTGTGACGTTACCGTAAAAGGACGAGATTAGGTTTTATTTAAAGTTATTATATTGTTGTTTTATGCATTGCCCCTTTTCAGTCTTACCCATTGTAATTTATTTGTATTTAATACTTGTCTTATTGATGAGGAAAGACATTGGATCCACATGTAGCAGTCACTTTCTCTGCTCAGGAAGATCGAGGAGGATGAATGGCTTCCATAGGCCTATGTCCAAAAATGTCAGATTTACATGAGACAAAACGAGCACATTTCTTTAATATAAAATAAAAATTCAATAAATGAACCACTACACCGCATCACAAATCACCAAGCAAATATCGTCACTTGTTTTTTTATTGTTTGAAAGACGATAACTCCATGAAACGACTTTTCCGCGAACTCCTATTCATATATATTTAAACACACATATGGTGTTGAGTACGTGCATTAGTTGTTTAGCAGCAATCATCAGCTGAACTGAAGTCTCGTCGCCAGCAGTATCTTTAACCTCTGAACTCCAGTGTGCCAGCGCTCCGCCATATTGACTGTTGTCTTGACTAGAGAAGCTATAACATTTGTGGTCCACCAGAAACAACATCGCTTTTCACCTTCTCCCTAAACCGGTGCAAAAACTCGCCCCCAACGGATTGTACAATTTCTCGTGTAATGGCAAGGAAGAAGAGTAAACAACCCGGAGTCGTCCAGAAGGAGCTGGTGCCTGGGCAGCAAGCCCTACCGAAGAAGCCCGTCTCTCCCGGCGATGCGGCCGGCGGTGGTGGTGGAGACGTGGGGCTGGAGAGACTGGCCGCCAGGGCAAACCAGGTAGCTTGATGCTAACGTTTGTTAGCCCCACAAAGCATCCCCTATGTGTGTGTGTGGAGCTCCATGATTAGGAGAGACTGGAGAATCTCATACGTCCCCCGCGGTGTCTTTGTTGTTTTCCACATGTTCAGTGCAACATGGATGGTGAGGGCAGTGCGGGGGGTTTGCTGCAAGATAAACGGGTGATATGAAGTAGTAGGTCGGCGAGGAGGAGGCGTCCACCACAGGCACTGAGCCAGTCTAGTTAGCATTGTTAGCCCACTCTGAGGCGGATAGGTGACATTGTGTCTGCCTGCTTTGTGCTTCATTCCTGGCGTTTTCCAGGTCATCCAATGATACCAAGTTGCAATGCCTTGCCGCACATGAACTAGCGTGTTGTGCAGCACACATGGAGGATTACACTTAAAGCTAGCTAGAACATTCAGCACAGCAGCCGCTAACCAGCTAGCGAGATAGCTGTAGACACCGATCTGGGCACTACTGGCTAAATGTTCCACACAGCGGTGATCCATGGTGATCCATTGTTCTCTTTGAGTCCGATCTTCACACAATCAGGCGGTGGAATAAAGTTTATGCACGTTGCAATATCTCAAAGTAAGGGTCTCATAATTGTAGATATGAACAGTGAACATAACTCAAGTAGGGTCAGGTTTTAGCTGTCACCGGAAACTGCTAACTACTTGCTCGTAGGGTTTGATTCCACATGTTATTTAGTTAGAATCAAATACTATCTCCTGATTATTCCCAGTGGAAATGACTGTACCCATTTTTCAAGCAGGAATATATCACATTTTCTCTAAAAACAAAAGTATTGGCGACCTCTGTCACGTTTCACAACATCGCTAAATGAGCTGCTCCATGTGTAAAATAACACGTTTTGTGTGTATCATCAACAAGGTGGTGAGCTGTTCCCATCTTATTTGACCTCCATGTGGTTATCCTTCCCACATAGCCCATGCACACCTGCTGCCTTCTGTGCCACCGGGAATTTAAGGACTGGGGAGCAGGTTCTGCAAATGGACTCCCCGGAGGCCACGGCACCAAGCTGGCTGATGCCATGCCTGCCCTTTCCCAGGCCTTGTTGCGTGAGGTGCCGGGGCGCAAGCTGGCTGATGCAGTACCCTCGCTGTCCCAGTCTCTGCTGGGAGAAGTACCCTTGTGGATATGCCAGAGCTGCCGAAAAAGCGTGGAAGAGGAGGAAATGAGGAGCACCCAAGAGCCGCCTACACCGGTGAATAACCTCAACTGATGAGCTCCCGGTTTAAATAGAGATGCTGTTGGTCCACACCGTCACGTTTATGTTGGGAAATCATCACTAAGTGTAAACACATTTTATTTAGTTGACATGCTGGTTACAACACACAAGGTTTTTTGAGCTGCACTATATAATGTCTATCGTAATTATATTGACTTATTACCGAGGAAATCCCCCACCCAATGAAATTGAAAATTGAAATGGAAGTTTCACTATGTGTATAGAGAATTACATTTTGTCAAAGTCAATACACACCAAATATCTTGTGTGTATAATGTGTCAATAACATCATCCGTTTCCATTCTGTTTGTCATATATAACATATCGAAGCCTAGACTTACTGACAAAGTTTTCAGGGTCGCTAGTTTTGCAGCTCCCCTCATAACTTACAGATTGGGCAAAGTCTTCTCTGATAACTGTAATACTGAGCTAACCCGAATGGGTTTCTGTGTGGCTGTGTCAGGTAAAACAATGGTGTTAGTCCCAAACTGAAACCGTACTGTCACTCGCTCTTTTATATCCGCCTATTGTGATTTAATTTGATCAAAACGATTATGAGATGTAAAAACGTTCTGTTTATATATGTCCTTTTTTCTAATGCATTTGAATTCATGCATAGTAATGTAAATATCAATGCAAGGCATAACTATCGCATCAGATCAGTTTTTCATTACATTACTAAACATTGGTATTGCATTCAGCGACATGCTGACCTGAAAATGACTTCGGTCAATCTCTATATATTTCTTTCCAGTTTCAGCCTGCTGTCTCGAAAATAGCTTGTCTTTCAACTTTTTCCGTGTTATTGTTAGTGCAGTCAACTGCTCGACACTGTCATCTTTCTTCCTTGTATATTTACATAATTTATCTGCTTTCCATCCTATGCAAATCCTGAATTCCTGACTAAATGTTAACCAAAATCATAGTCACTGGCATTATCTTTTGTAACGGCAATGGGCTAATCCAGGCCTATTGTCTTTAAAAAAAAAAAAAATCACAGGGATATAATTATAATTTCCTTTACCATATTGAACTTTAAATGTGCAACTAGTCTCAGTACAATTGATAATATCCATGCTCAAGTAGTCCTCCTCTTATTGTGCTATTGTCGCCTTGTCAAGCTGAGCCACAACTCCATTCCAAAGTAGATGAATATGTGTGTAGATTTATAATGGTAAATACATAGTGTGTATTGACCATTTAAATAATTCAGCAGTCAGTTATTCAAGCTAACTAGCAGTGATGTCGGAGCATCTTCCTAAAGGATTCCTACAGGTAGTCCGTCGCCATTGGGGGTGGACCCCAGAACAGTATATGTTTGGAGGCATCACCCTAACCCCTTTTTTTTTGTCTCTATTTTTCAGGTACCGCTCTCCCACTCGTCCTCCTGTAAATCCCAGAGCTGTGGGAACGGTTTCCCGGAGCACAGTTCTGTGGACTGGGACCCCAGCTCCTTCCTGTCCGCCCACAAGCTGTCAGGACTCTGGAACTCAGTCCATACCAACGGAGGGGTCCACTGTAACCACAATGCTTCTTCGCACTCCCAGCAAGGTTTGTAGCTCACAAAGTGGTTTCTCTTTGATATTCCGGTCAAGCAATATTGCTGTTATCTTAACCACAGATCAGATTTAGAGATTGTTGGCTGTTTTGGTGGTATTATTTGATATGTAAAGGCTTCAAAGTTGGACCCAATCTCACTAGTCATTCATGAATCGCTCACAATTTATCTTTATCTATAAAAAAGAGATTCATGACATTTTAGATTTATTTGTGTTGCACTAAATGAGCCGCCCTTAATAACTTAATCTTGTTGAGGGTTTTTCATGTTTTCTAATCACATAAAAGGCAATTTGTCCAGTTAACGTTTTTTTTTTTTTACAAACATTGACGAGTAAATCTGAAAAGAAGCTGTATTGGTAAACCAACTCATTAATCATATTTGAAAGTAGGCCTTCATCATTCACCTCACTCAAAGAGAGTGTATTAAGTAGATCTGTTTTGTTCTATTCATCCTTGTAATGAATGCATTTGATTCATTCATATGACATGTATATGATCCAAAGATATCTAACTCTTAATGGAATGACCAATGAAAGAAGAGCATAGTCCTCACAAAATAAAGGCCTACAAAATGTCATGTTAAAAGGAGGATGAATTGGACCATTGAAAAAGGGACCTTGTATATCAGTGGGGTGAAATGGAAACCATAATGTGTTTAGCCATAGACACTTCTGTAGAGTGGCAAATGTCCTTAGGCTTATGAATTGGCTTGAAGAGCTGGTTTGGAACAAAGTCCTCCTTGTCAGGTTCAATTACAATCTAGTATTTAATGGGTTGGTTCGATACTCACCAAGGAGACGTTAGACATACTATGTTTACCTTGGCAGTAGTACTAGTCCTATGAACTATAATGAAAATATTAAGGTTTTATTTATCTTTATTTGTTTGTGGAGAAGCATTACGGATGTCACATGCTACCACTTGCCTATGGGCTGGATGCTGTGTTGGCAGTCAGCACGCAGAGGTAGTGGAAAAGGAAATATGCAAAATGTTTAATGAAAACTTTGCCTCCGTCATGACGGGCTGGGCTTTTGGCAGCCTTGTTAAGTTTCATGCAGAAATATAAAATCTGATTTTGATTGTGATCCAGAAATACCGAGCATACTCTTAAGGTGTGATAACATACTTAAGGGTTTAGAATAGGATTAGGAATAGGAATATGTTTAAATGACCCGTGGCAAGATAATCGATTGTTCCTTGAGGTTGTTTGTCAGTCTCAGTTATTTTGGAGAGCAATAAGCAAATACTGTGGTATGATCATTGGCTGGGCAAAGTTTGGTTTGTTGCTACAGATCATTCCAACCCCTGTCTTTTCGATGCAGGTGTAACCGGGGGATCGACTTGTCACGATAAAAGAGGCCTTCACGAGGCCCCTGGTAAATCTGCTAAAACGTCCGCGCCCAAAGTGTGTCCCTACAGTCACCCATCCCAGAATTCCAGTGGTTCTTCTCTCGGGAATCCCCTGTCTACCTCAGCTGACCATTGTAAGACCACCCCCAAGCACTTCAAGACCATGTGCCGTCGCCCGACCCCTCCGGGTAGGAAACGAATAATCAGATCCCTTCCTTGAATGACTTGACAGATACATCGAAAGTCCTTGTGTATTTGTTTAACTTTAGCTTCCTTGTCTCAGAATAACTGACAGTAGATTTGTTGTTCTCGCTTTTTGATGACCTCCAACCCTAACTTCAGAGAATGTCTGGGAATACATTCTCTGAAGTTGGTTCACCCCTCATCCATTTTCCCCCTCTTCTCTCCCCCGTGTTCAGGTGAAGCGTTCCACCCCGGCGACCACCACCAACACCCGGACCTGTCTGTGCCTCCCAACAGCCCCACGGGCCTCTCTTCCCAGCATTCCTCCCTCGTTCCCCCCAAGCAGAGCTCGGGGCAGCACGGCCACGTCAGCTCCTCCTCCTCCTCCTCCTCCTCCTCCTCCAACCCCGGGGCCGCGGCCCACGCGCCCTTCTCCACGCTGGTACCCAACCACCACAGTCCCACGGCCAAGCTCGCCTCGTCCTCCTCTGGCCCCGACAGCCCCACGTCGGTCCATAAACCCAGCCCGTGCAAAAACTCCCACATTCCTGGTGTGGTCACGCAGCACAGCAAGTTGGGCCCGTCTCTAATGGGCTGTAACCATCCCTGCAACGGACACAACGGCGGGGCGGTCGCGCCTCCCAACGGCGGGCATCTCGCGACGGGGGCCTGCAGGTTGGTGTTGTTGCTTACTATAAGGGATGGAAGAAGTACAAAAAAATATATAAGTCTCAAGGTTGATAATCAAAATCGCCACATTTCGAAAGTCAGTTTTAATCTGGATTGGGTACTGGCCGCGTGGGCTGGGCGTATCAAGCTGTTGTTTTTTTTTACCTGTTTTTCACTGTTGTAGAGCAAACAGGAAATACTTTCAAACAGCGATTTTAAGATTTGATCCATTTGGCAAATTTGATACAGTAGAATTTCATTTTAGTTCCGTTATTGTTTAGGGCTGAAAAAATGACCAAGCTCTATAGAAAGGAATGGTGCTGCCCAGCAGGTAGGCTTGGAAGTCCAGTTTCCTGGGTGGGTATAAACTGCTATACACGGTACTGATTACGGTTATCTCGTCTTTAGTTCCCCGTGCCACAACAATAATTCAGAGCGTGAGGATCTGTTGAATATCCAATAAAATAATAAAAAATAAATCGACGTTCAAAGTGCAGGAGTGCACATTTTGCACCAACATGTCAGTACAGTACTGTGCCGTTTTATATTTTCCTTTCGGTTTGGATTTCTGGACATCGCTGATCATTGCTGCTAAACTTGTTGAACGTGCATGGAACTCCGCCTACCTGTCATTCAACATTGGCGATTCTCCTGTTTCAAACTGCCTCTCAAACTATGCAGGACTGCTCAATGGCCAGGGCGTTTGACTATTTAATCGTATGGCCTGGTCCAAAACGTTGCCAGAAAACACTTCAAAATCTAGTATGATTTATATGTACAATGTTTGAAGAATGACCATGAAGGCAACCACACACCGGACCAACTGCCCGATTCGCGTCGGTAAATGAAGTCGGGCTATTTAATCTGGCCCACTTGAACACCGATATGGGCGGTACACACCTACGGGATTACAGCCGACGCCGTACGTTCCGCGCTTGCACGAGATGTAATGTCTCAAACAACAGGCATCTGTATTGTGGGCCAAAAAACACGAAAACCGGAAGTAGCAGGTCCTATCTGGACCACAAACAGCGACGGTCTGTCCTCCACCATGGCGATGAATCGTTGCTCGAGCTCTTCGATCCACATTATTCAATCCAAGGTCAACAATCAAAACGATAGGTATGTTTACCATCCTCACTTCCGGGCTTCACTGATTCGCTAGTCAAGCTGCTAGCCCTCCACCACTCAGAATGGTAAAAGAATGGCCTACTCAACTGGCCGATTACACGTGTTGAATCGAGCTGAAATTGAACGCTGACGTGGCCGATTTGAGCGACCACACCAAAAAGACTCATGTCACCGACGCCGATTTTCGGTCCGGGGTGGGCGTGCCTTAAGACGCTTTATTCCTATTGCCTTGAATCAATGCTCTAAATTATGTTTCTGTAAAAAGGCATCCGTCAACACGGCTCATTGTGTCTCCATCTGTCCTCTTGTGTAGGGACCAGGCATGTAAAAGCCACAAAATGGCCAACGGGGCGTTGTGCCACCCTCCGTCTGAGCTGGACGACGGGGAGGACGAGGACAGCAGCTCTGAGAGGAGCTCCTGCGCCTCCTCCTCCACCAATCAGAAGGATGGGAAATACTGCGACTGTTGCTACTGCGAGTTCTTTGGTCACAATGCGGTAAGTGCACTCAACAGGGACCTACAGAGATCTTCTTATTAAGCAGTGGACTGTTTTCCGCCGGTTTATAGTGGTCGAGGTTTGGTAATGATCCTCATCATCCGCTTATCCGGGGCCGGGTCGCGGGGGCAGCAGCTCAAGCAGGCCCCAGACTTCCCTTTCCTGAGCCACATTGACCAGCTCTGACGGGGGGATCCCGTGGCGTTCCCAGGCCAGTGTTGAGATATAATCTCTCTACCTAGTCCTGGGTCTTCCCCGAGGTCCTCCTCCCCACTTGTCGTGCCTGGAACACCTCCCAAGGGAGGCGCCCAGTGGGCATCCTTACCAGATGCCCACTGGTAATGATACAGAGCTGAAATCGCATGAAAAAGGGGCAAGCGGTAACGGAACGAAATCCCCTGTTTGTTTACAGCCTCCAGCGGCCCCAACGAGCCGTAACTACGCCGAGATCCGAGAGAAGCTCCGCTCCCGCCTGACCAGACGCAAAGAGGAGCCCCCTCTGCGCCAGGACCTAGACCTGACGGTAGCTAGCGCTATCGACAACCGGGACGTGGACGAGCTGCTGGACTTCATCAACAGCTCCGAGCCAAAACCGGTCAACAGTGCCAAGGCTGCCAAACGGGCTCGCCACAAACAGAAGAAGAAGGTGAGAGGATAACATTGATTTCAACAAACTTAATCGACAACCCCGGGTCTTCAGAAAATAATGTATTGTCTATGTTATTTGTGTGTGGCAGGAGAAGGCTCAGTGTGGCGGTATGGAGGCCTCAAGTGGCGACCCCCAGTCAGGTCCAGACGAGCCGGCCGACGAGACGATGGCCGACGGATCGGAGGCGGGCCGATTGCTGGACTGGCCTCAGCTGGAGTTGGAGCGGGTGAACAGCTTCCTTACCAGTCGGCTGGAGGAAATCAAAAACACCATCAAGGACTCGATCAGAGCCTCCTTTAGCATGTACGACCTGAACCTAGATGTCAACGACTTCCCAAAGAAGGCGGCCACCTTGGAGGGCAACCACTTACTGTCTCACCTTAACGGTTCGACGGACATTCAGCAGATAGACCTTGATCTGGCTCCCCTTTCCCTGGGGACCTTTAAGAACCACCTGGACCTGGTCAATGGGTGGGAGGACGCTGGCGCCGTCTTGTCGTCCACCACCGCAGAAGGCGCCGCGGGGCAAAAGGACGTCCAGAGGTTGCAAACTCCTCCTAACCTTTCCAAGCACAGCCGGGTTCACTCTCCAGAAAGAGGCGCTGCTGCCGCCGCCGTGTCCGAAAGCCATGCGCAAGGTCTGCCCCAGGCCACGGCGAAATCGAAGGAGGACTATTCCGAGACTAGGAACAATGCAGCCGGTGCTGCCAAGTCGAAGAAGAACCGGAAGCAGCAGCAGCAGCAGCAGCAGCAGCAGCAGCAGCAGCAGCAGCAGAGGCAGGAGCAGGCCGCCGCTGAGCAGAGTTCAACCAGACCCACCAAAGCCCTCCCCTCCGGCGAGACGCAGAAGAGCAACGAGTCCCGGGTGGCCGAGACCAATTCGGGCGGCTCCAAAGCGGGAAGCCGACAGCAGCCCCAGCAGTTGGCAGAGAGCCAGCGGAGCGGCCCACGGAGGGCCGAGGAGGGCAGGCCGAGCAGACAGGCGGCCAACGGAGCCGCCGGCGGCCCCTCCAATGCACAGCGGCCGAAAGGCGACACAGAGGTGCGGGGAGGTCGATCTGAGCTGGATTCAGATGGCAGGACCCATCCCGGGACCCACCAAAATGCACAGCAGCAGCAGCAGCAATCGAAGGGTAGAAGCAAGAAGAACAAAAACAAGGGAGAAAAGTCCAGCAGTGCAATTGGTAAATGTTCTTTCCGTCCACCAATATATTCTAACTTGGTCGGAAATGTAGAAGATATTGCATTAAAAAAAAATGTTTATCATTTTCCAGAGGATGTATTTCTTCCAAAAGACGTCGATCCAACCGAAATGGATGAGATCGACAGGGAGGTGGAATACTTCAAAAGGTTTGTCATTCTATTGCATTCTGTTGAAAAACTTTAGAACATCCATCTATACATTTATCCCCTTCTTTATAGACTAGTATCAACCCAATTACTAATTGTTATTTGCCGTCTCCCTTTCCTGTTATTCTAGATTTTGCCTGGATTCTGCGAAGCAAAACCGCCAGAAGGTCGCAGTGAACTGGTCCAACTTCACCCTCAAAAAGGTTCATTCAAACACAGCTCAATAACTTGGAAAAGTGCCAGATAAAAAAACTCCTTAAACGCGCTCCCCCGTTTGGCCTGAGGCCCTGCTTTCATTCCTGTTTCTCCTCTCCAAGCCAGGGGACCCTGTTACAATTGTCTCTTTCCCATTCAGAAGACTGAAATACTTAAAAGACTCATCAGCGAGGGACGGTTTGCGAGGCCATGCTTGCCCTTTGATATCTTTGCATTGTTCACCAAGTGAGAGGTGCAAAATGAGGAAAGAAAATCCTGTTTAATCTACTGCATCCATGCGCTTAATTATGTAGTAATGTAAACACTTCCGGTTTCATGAAATAAATATGTTTTTATCACAAAAGTTTTTATCTTGGGAACTTTTAACATGGTGCTCTAAAAGTACTGTATTGCTCTTCGATTTTATATTGTGTTGCAGTTTTGTAGCATATATCCTGCTCGGTCTTGATCGCAGACTACTTTAATGAAGAAATTACATTAATTTAAACAATTGTTTCTTCATGAAAGTAGGCTACTTCGCATGAAAGGGATCAACTATTCTCCTGTTATGTGCGGGGGTGCTAGCTTTCTGGTCTGATGAGGGTTATAGCTCTGTGCCAATCTTGCCCTCTAAATGTCTCCCTCTCAAGCCCAACACCATGTATTCTGTCCAATTGAAAATGTATCTGTCACAATAGGATGGGACATGACACTTGTCTAATACATGTACTCCTTTTTTTTTTTTAAAGTAAAGTGAAATGTTTGCTCCTTCTGGAAACACATTTGCCATGTTGGCACCGACAAAGGTAATATAAACACTTAAATGGGCCATGTAGCGTAAATCACTGGGCTCATATTTTCAATGTGATGAGTTTCATTTCAATTGTCATGCATGATCTATGAAATGAACGCTTCTGCATCACATTTTGGACATTACTCACCATGATGTTTGATTCTAAAGAAAGGGTACCCCTATAATATCCCTCCTTAAAATCCAACACATTCTTAACACTCCGGTCAATTCATAGAGAATAGTGCAAAGTACATCCACCCATTTTCTACACATTCATTCTAAGGGACACAGATACACTAGGGAGAAGACAGTTTTGTTTGGGGAGTACACCATCACTTTAGGGTTTCCAAGACATTGTTGGATTGTAAGAAACATGTTTGGGGGTTGGTACTGTATAAACCAATGCTAAAACAATGCTACCTTTTTTTTTTCCACAGCCCATTGACGTCCGTGGTGTCCTGCATCTCATACATCTTGCTTTCATGCTTGTTATTCTGCTCTTTTATGAGGACAGACTCCAAAATGATACATTGTTAGGGATCAGCCTTGATTGACAAGGAATATGTCATTTAGGTGTATGTCGTCCTTCAATTCTGCCGAAGTTTCTTCCGTACATTATCTGATGCTTTCCAAGCTATACTCAACTAGATGCTATCTTAATGTTTTGGAATGTAGATTTATAATATACCAGTTATAGCCGAGTGTGTGTTGGCTTTTGATCTTTTTTTATTCACTTTTGATACTGTGAAAATCTTTCGCTCAGAAAGATTAAAACAATACAGTTTTGACAAAATTAAGTCTCCTTGTTGCTTTCTAGGTCCATGAGGAAAATACCAAATATGATTTTGGTGTAACAATCCAGCAGTAAATGAGCTCGCACCATAGACTGTGCAAGGGGGAAAGTGAATGTCAGTTATTTATGCAACCAGTAGGGGGCGGTATACCATTGCCTAACGAGTCAAGCAAGTTTGAACCTTCCACCATTCCTTACACAAACATTTTGTCCAATGCGTAGTAGCCGTGGTTTATTTTCTACTGGTTAAAATCTATGCACTTTTAAGTTAAAAGTATTACTTTTGTTAATTGTTCGAGGTACTATTGTCAAACACATTTACTTTAGGTAATAAACAGAAATGGAAGTCGACAGTAAGCCCAAAAAGGTAAGTCATTTCATTTACAAAGCTTCATTCGAGCTACATGCTAGCTAGCTAGCTAACAAAACACACACATCAGAAACTTGAAGGCAGAGTGTTATGTTCCCTAAACTAATATGCAGCTACTGCAGAGATCCGCTCCTTAATAAGTTACGTTAGTAGAATGAGCTCTGTTTGAGCTCTATAAACTGTTTATAAGGAATCAGCCCAGGGAGTTGGCGCACATGTATGGATATATGATGGCCACACAAAGCTGTAGTAATATACACAACAAAAACTACAACTTTATTTGTGAACCGCCTAGTAGATTTTCACATTCGACACTATCAGCAAGGCATTGTGATCGTGTGATGTGGAGACACAAAGTGCATCATATTAAATTCAGTGGGATAAACAATACATTTTCAAGATTACTATCGGTATCTGTGTTCAACGTATAATTTCCTACTCTATAAAGCCAGGACAATTAATCCGTCAGATCATTTTTAAAATGTGTTTTCTCCGACTATAAAGAGACCACTTGGAGAGGGAGAGAAGGCTGCTTCAGGTGGGTCGGAGGATGATGACTACGTCCCATATGTCCCGGTCAAAATACGAAAGAATCAGACGGTTGGTGGCCAAAACTTATTCATCTTTTCTCAAAGTTTTGCCTTGTTATACTCTGAACATAATTAGTTATCTGGGATTTCATGCAAGCTCCGAATCCAGAATGATAACAATCCATTGTTTGTATTTTTGCAGCTCAACAAGATGTTGCGCCTGCGAGGCAAGGTTGTGGAAGAGGACCTGAAAGACAGTGGAGCAGATCAGAGGGACGAGGAAGAAGGGCTGGGTCCACGCTCCAACGTCAGTCTCCTGGACCAGCATCAGGTTCTCAAGGAGAAGGCAGAGGGTATGTCCAAACGAAACACCACTCACTCAGGATTTATTACTACAATTAGCGGTTATTGTGTCAGAACACCCATTTAAAAGGATCTTGGTTCAAATGCAAGGTTTGAATTAGCAGTCGACCTGTACAGGCATGCTTGAGCAGGATGCCTAACCCCTACCTGCTCAATAATGATATGCATCTGAAACAAAATATTGTAACTCACATTAGTTGGAAGCATCTGCTTAATGACTTCTTTTTTTTTTTAAATGAAATCATCTAGAGATCTATGGTACATGCTGATGGTTACAAATAGCAACAATCCATGCATGCAATTTCAGCCTATACCTGACCCATTTTGAAAAGTTAACTCTAGGGCTCTCGTTGAATGGTCTAAAAAGTACTTCCTATGCCCTGTCCAAACCTCTTTTCATTATCTTCTATGGGAAACAGCATGAGCTCAAAGAAAGTTTAAAAGAGGAATTTATTGGGACTGAGGCAAAGACGACCGTGGTGCGGAGAAAAAACCGAAGGCTGTCGCTTTAAATATTGCTGCTGCAAGAAATTGTTTGAAAGCATTAAGTCTTTAACTCACTATCTCTTCGTAAAGGATGTTTCAGTGTCCTCTATTCTGAATGAGATAATAAAGGAAGCATTGAGCATTTTTCATAAGCATTTAGAGAATGCAAAAGCTCTTTATTATGGCTGCCACTTGAATCATTGTACAATTTAGATTATTTTACCTGTAGATACTCAAGGGGGCGTGCTTGGCCTGTATGTAAGATGACATACACTACCCATGCAGGACACTAGTTGCACTCCTACTTTGGCAGAGCTAACTAACTGCCCAGAGCCTACAGCTGTAAAAGTACATGCATAGGAAGGCAAAAGACAAAAAGATGGGTTAAAACTGAATTAATTTAGGCGAATATGAGAGGTGAAGCAAAAATTGACTGTCTTAAATGTTAAATTTGTGTCCCGTCTCTAGCATGTTGGCTTTGGCAGGAAGCGGGAGGGTCCAAGTTATGCTAAAATCCTACTTAAATTTATTTAATGGTAGAGATCGACATTTTACACTGTCACTTCAATATATTGTTATATCAAATGCAACCCTCAGGAATATTTCATGTTGAATTGTGGTTTGGGCTTTACAGCGCGCAAGGAGTCCGCCAAGGAGAAGCAACTGAAAGAGGAGGAGAAGATTCTTGAGAGTGTGGCTGAAGGCAGAGGTACAGCATTTTCCTTTTTAATTTTACAGCAATTTCGATAAACTTTGAATAAAGGATTAATAGCGGAGAATCTGTTGTCTTGTAGCTCTGATGTCGGTGAAGGAAATGGCCAAGGGTATTATATACGATGACCCCATTAAAACAAGGTGAGTTTTGTCTTGAATTAACTGAACCGCTGACATAATATGACATGGATCATCAAAATTTGAGTCTATGTGGATCCAAAAAAAACCTGAAAATCCCTTGCAGTTGGAAACCGCCGCGCTACATCCTGAACATGCCCGGCGCGAGACACGACCGCGTCAGGAAGAAGTTCCACATTCTTGTCGATGGAGAACTGATCCCGGCACCAATCAAAAGCTTCAGAGAGATGAAGTTACCACCAGGTGCGCCTGCGGCTGATGATACACATTCGTTCATGTACAGCCATCATTTTGCCACAGTATCTCCATTCGCTAACATTTCTGATGGTTTTGCAGCGATCCTTAAAGGCTTGAAAAAGAAAGGCATTGTCCACCCGACACCGATTCAAATACAAGGGATCCCCACCGCGTGAGTCCACAGCGCCTTGTATATGCCACGCTTCACACAGTTTGTTCATGTTTTGTATTAATATTTAATTCACATTTTTGCGTTCATCTATAGTCTGGCAGGTCGAGACTTGATTGGCATTGCCTTCACTGGCTCGGGAAAGACCCTGGTGTTCACCCTCCCCATCATAATGTTCTGCCTGGAGCAGGAGAAACGGCTGCCCTTCAGCAAGAGGGAGGGGCCCTATGGATTAATCATCTGTCCATCAGTAAGACACCAGGAGGCATAGCCTTGTCCGATACGGCTCACTTGAAAACACAAACTGCCCACTGACACCATTTTACAGAAATGGCAACACACTCCCGTGTTAGTTATTTTACAGATATAAACCACAGATTAAACAATTAATATAATATTCTGGGGTGCCACACCGTTTATTTGGCATTGTCGAATTTCAAGCACAGATGTGGTATATGTTTAACATTTGAATGGCAGTGCTTGGAGTCCATTCGCTGCCTGCCTACACTGGAAATAACACTGTACATGAATTGCGGTTTGAATATTCTTTTATATACCGTCGTAAAAGGAATTGTTTGAATTAGCCGTTCTTTTTACTGACCTTTTGACTATGATCACAAGGTGTTGGTATGTGTTAACGTTTCAGTTGCACACCGGTCCTTAGAAGATTCCGGGTTCTATTTGAACACCATCCAAATAAAAGTTAGACCTTGTGATTGGAACAATAAATTGATAACAAGGAGGGGGATTCCAGTCTACTGAATATAAGCTCTGCAGTGCAGGTAGGGGGATGAGGAAGTTGGGGTGGTGGTACCAGCTACTATCTTTACTTCTTCAATTCTGCTTGCATAAGCTCCCCGTCTTTTCATAATTGTGCGAATTGTGCGTACGGGTCATAAAGGTGATAACAGCGTTCCGTATCATAAACGCAATGTTTACCAAAATCCTTGACTGTTTCAAGTCGGCCACGATTTGAGCGTGTCCCTCTCCCCGCAGCGAGAGCTGGCCAGGCAGACCCACAGCATCATCGAGTACTACTGCAAACTGCTGGAGGATGAGGGCACCCCGCAGCTGCGCTGTGCCCTGTGCATAGGAGGAATGTCAGTCAAAGACCAGATGGAGGTGGTCAATCAGTAAGTATGGGTCATGGTTTGTTATGTATTAAAAAAAAATATATATGTAAAAAAGCATCAAGGGTCAAAGGCCTGGGGCATATTTAGAATAGATTTATTTTTAATTGTGTTAAAGGATTTCTTAATACCCCGTAAAATTTCTACTCTGAATATATATATATTTTTTGCAATGTTTTTCCCAGCATTTGATCAAACGACCCAGAATAAAACCTATTACATGGTGGGGAAAAAAAGCCAATGTTAAACCAAAATAAGAAGATAGTGAGTTGCACTTTCTGAATCCCCCGAAGCAAGTTTGGCAATCAACGTGTCGTGACCGTTCCTAGGGGGGTCCACATGATGGTAGCCACTCCTGGTCGGCTGATGGACCTGCTGCAGAAGAAGATGATCAGCCTTGACATCTGCCGCTACCTGTCGCTGGACGAGGCCGACAGGATGATTGACATGGGCTTTGAGGAGGACATCAGGACCATTTTCTCCTACTTCAAGGTCGGCAAGAGTGGTTGATTGGGTTGGTTCGGAATACAAATGCGTGCAGACGTTTTCCTCTTTAGTCCACACCCTCGCCGCGACAAGTTTCATTCGACACCGGATCGGTGCTGAAATGAATTTGACTCAAAACTGCTTTTTCTTTATCCAGGGCCAGAGGCAGACCCTGCTCTTCAGTGCCACCATGCCTAAAAAGATCCAGAACTTTGCCAAGAGTGCCCTGGTCAAGCCTATCACTATTAACGTGGGTAGGGCTGGAGCTGCCAGCTTGGACGTCATTCAGGTGCGATGAACAACCTCAAAGTGGTTCAGAAGCGTTGGTGGTGTGAGAGGGAAGTAAAATGATGATGACCCCGGGGATTGTGTTTGTAGGAAGTGGAATATGTCAAGGAGGAGGCCAAGATGGTGTACCTGTTGGAGTGCCTACAGAAGACGCCGCCTCCGGTCAGTAACAACACATCCTCAAAACCACCCAACTCCATATCATATTGTTCTACACGGTTCACTCTTCAAGAACAAGTTTGAAGATTGTGATGTTTTAACTTCCAGGTGCTGATGTTTGCTGAGAAAAAGGCGGATGTGGATGCAATCCATGAGTATCTGTTGTTAAAAGGAGTGGAGGCTGTGGCTATCCATGGTGGAAAGGGTAAGATACTTCTTCTAATGTAAGTCCATCAGTGGACCCCTCTGGTTTTTGTTCTTGGCCTTTTTTCTTGAAAGGTTTGTGGAGCAATTTTGCTGGCTTCAGATTTTAGTTTTCAATTTCCTCGATAGAGCTCAGCAGCTAAGCTATTTTTCCTTGACGTAACCTTTGGGTGATTCACAATAGCTGGAAGTCAGGCAAGGAAGCCATTACATTAGGACACACAGTTATGGAAAGGGCACCTAAATAGGAATCATTTCAAGATTTCATGATTAATTGATTGGCCTGATATCATGGTGTACAAAACACTTGCTATGCCACCTGCAATTCCTCAGACCCAGGACCCAAATGCAACATACCAGTACTCCCTCACATTCATACCATAGGAAAGCGATTTTTCATATGATTAACCAACCAGCATTTTTTCCTTTTGATGGGAGTTCATTGGCACTTTAACCTGTTCTTTCAATCGCATGACACGATACCACTACACAGTTTGTCCTTTAAAAATAATCAGTGCATTTGATGTACACTTGATAAAGTGAGCGATTGGGAAGTGCATCTATTATCACAGTAGACACTAGGCCATATAATGGCTGGTTTCCCCTTTCCAACTCTGGCAATAAAATACAAAGCCCTGATTTTTGTATAGCTCATGAATTTATCAGGATTATGGTACTGTAAAAATGCCAAAAAAAAACAAAAAAACCTGTCTAGTGTGTGCCAGGCATAAGTCTGTTACCCTTTTATTAAATCGATAACACTAGGATAAATATGATGTTTGCGACTTAAAGAACGTCCTGCTGCGAATCCCGGAGCCGATCTTGTATTTTGTATGCGTTATCAAACTTTGACCACTAGGGGTCACACTTGACTTGTGTGTCAGAAAAAGCCATGTTTTTATTTTCAGCAGCTGAACAGATCGTGTAACGGTTCAAGTAGCTCGTAACTTAAAATGATCTGGACATAGCGGTAGTCTATCCTGAGCGGATTTCAACATATTTACCAATAAAACCACATCATATGTGATGGAAAACAAATCTATCTGCATTAAAGGAACACCCTTCCATTGGCGCCACCCAGCCAACCCAACTACAACTAGGGGCTCAATCCTACTAATTGAGGCTTGAAGAAATTATTTTCTTCTCATTATTATTATTATTATTTTTTTTTTTTTACTGTATTTAGATCAAGAGGAACGAACCAAAGCTATAGAAGCCTTCAAAGAAGGCAAGAAGGATGTCCTGGTGGCCACAGACGTGGCCTCCAAAGGTCTTGATTTCCCTGCCATCCAGCATGTGGTGAATTACGACATGCCCGAAGAAATAGAAAACTATGGTGAGGATTCCATCAAACATCTTCCTTGACCGGTAACCTTCTGTTTTAAATGGCGGACCCTAACCTCTCTTATTCATATTCCTTCCCACCCAGTCCACAGGATTGGACGTACAGGACGATCGGGCAAGACCGGTATCGCCACCACCTTCATCAACAAAGGCTGCGGTGAGCAAAGCGGCAGCAAAACAAGATAATTCTGATGTCAAACCTATAAGGCTGACCGCGGCTGACTCTTAACCCTGTTCTCCGGTTCACAGATGAGTCGGTCCTCATGGACCTGAAGGCGCTGTTGATAGAGGCCAAGCAGAAGGTACCACCTGTCCTCCAGGTGCTACAGACGGAGAACGAAGACCTTGGAGGTGACCTCCCCATCCTCCTCCTCCTCCCTCTCCTTGTTTCTCATCAGCACCTTGTTGTTTGCTGGAACCGTTCCTACGTACCATCTGATTCTAATTTGTGTGACTCAATTGGCTTGTTTTTGGCTCGTTCATGTAAACTGCTGCTGAACTTCTGTTTACTGCTTGTTTTATTCATGCGTTTTCTCTATTGTGTGTGTGTGTGTGTGCGCAGGCGAGAGGGGCTGTACGTTCTGCGGTGGTCTTGGCCATCGTATCACGGACTGTCCCAAGCTGGAGGCCATGCAGACCAAACAGGTGTCCAACATCGGTCGCAAGGATTACCTGGCTCACAGTTCTATGGACTTCTAAGCAGCTGTCATGTTACGACTGGTTACGACTCTGAGGCCGGACTACAACAACGCTGACAGACACACCAGGAGAAAACTTTTTCAGTCTGTTTATTTACTTTTGTACCACACGGATCAAGCTGGGTTGAAAGTGGTGCTACAAAAAGTTTGTTGCACATTTTTGTAGTGCACAATTTCTTTTTTTATTTCCTTCCCCTTTTCTGTTTGTTAAGCATTTGTCTGTTGGACCATTTTAATTTTTCCAATTTTAATTGAACCAAAAATGTTTTCAATTATGTTTAATGTCGCAGTTTTTGTGTGTGTTTGGGGGGGGGGGATTCACTGAAACAATGTACTGAAGCAATGGGAAGTTGGTCATTCTTGCAGTAATATTAAAAGTCTATTTCCTCAACTTCTGCAATGATGATTGACTAGCTGCTTCCTTTTAGTGGTGAGAAAACTCTCGATTCAAACCAGTTCCTGCAAACGCACAGAAGTACAACATTGCATATGGTAGTTAACGTGAAAGCAGCTTAGTGTAAGTAGAAACGAAAGAAAAACGGTTCAGAAGTTACGAGTCCACGTTGGAAAATGAACGTTTTTAAAGAGGGTCTGCTTTACCTACACGGTGTCAAGTTTGGAAAGGTGAGCATTTAAAGCGTTTTATATGGATAAGACTGAGTTATTGGTTAAACATGTTTAGCAACAGGCTTGTCAATAAATACAAGTAGTCCTACTTCAGCTCAGGAGGTGTATAGCTAATTTTATGGCTCATATCCAGATTATATACATTTAATTATGATATAATATAGCAACAAATAACGAGCCAAGCGTCCATATTCAAAGGGGATGAATATCCCCGGTGGAAGCCCTAGTATCCAAGAGGATCAAGCAGGATCCATACATGCATAGACTCGTATTCCTTTTCCCCCCGTGCAGAAAACCTGGCGGAAAATATGGATGATCATCCTCAAGCCCCAATCACTGGAGATAGGGCGCCTGGAGGTCTACAGTTTGCCCGACGACATCGATGTAGACATGCTGCCCCCTGAGCAGGACAAAACCAAGCGACGGGTGGTGCTTTTGTCGGACTGTCTGGACATCACCCTGGCCCCGGAGGAGGCCTGTCCCCCGGGCTGCACTGCCTTCTACCTGGACACAACGTTGCGCACCTACACTCTGGCCTCCGATGACTGCCAAGAATGGCTCCTGGCGCTATGTCAGCTTACCTTCCAGGTACACACACACACACACACGCACACACACACACACACACACACATTCTCGCAGGCTTCCTGCGTTGGTAGATTAGCTTGGTCAACAGTTTCCCCTGTTCAAACGGAGGAGAGGAATTGTTAATTGATAACAAGGATCAACCGAATTTACACCAACCCCATATCACCTCCTCCTCAAAGGCGAGTATAAGGACGAGGAAGTCGCTGTGAAGGCACTGTCGTTGAGCTTTACTTCTTCAATTCGTTTGCTTGCATAAGCGCAACCCTTTCCTGAGCATGTTTATGTCGTAAAAAAAACGATAAGAGCGCGCAGTATAACGTGTATGTACACAATGTTTACCGTGTCGTCTTGTTTACACAAGGATCCTGGAGAAGAGATTTCGGTGGAAGAAAATAGTCTGCTGATGAAGGACTGTGACCTCTACTCAGGTTCTTATTACGTCCAATATTTATCTGTGAAAATATTTGGTTAAACTCAAATTGTATAGACCTCAACCAATGTGCTGATAAAGCTGTAAAAAGAAACACTTTATAGCCTACATAATGTAGACACAATGTTATGAGTCACATAGCTCCATCGTGTTGTACGTTACCTTCGCTTGTTACACAAGGATCCTGGAGAAGAGATTTCGGTGGTGAAGGAAAATAGTCTGGCTTGAATGAAGGACTGTGACCTCTACTCAGGTTCTTATTACGTCCAATATTTATCTGTGAAAATATTTGGTTAAACTCAGATTGTATAGACCGCAACCAATGTGCTGATAAAGCTGTAAAAAAAAAAACCTGTTATAGGCCTACATCAATTTATTGGAACACAGGGCTTAGGACAGGCCACATGGCTCCAATTTATACTACATGTATATTTAAAAAGTCGAATTGTTTAAATAAGTATCAACATAAATTCTTGTATATTATATGGGTTACACCTTACCAAAAATATTGACAGTCATGTATTCATTTCCAATAAATGAACTTTATGATGCAAGTAAGCTAACTGTCTTCAGCAGGACTTCCCCTTTGTTCATATCTCTAGAATTCTTCTGAAAAATAAATCCAGTCTGATCCAGTTTGATCCCCTTTCTTATACTGCTGAAGTCAGTGTGTATATGCTGTTCTTCAGGTATGGGTGATCAACCAGAACAGTACCATGTCACAGTTCTAGGCACCGTTGCATCAGAGAGATGTCTGCTTGCTGGAGAATTCGCCTTCCTTCTAGACATAGAGGCTGTGTTCCTATTGGACAAGGAAACGGCTGACATCATATACAGATGGCCTTACATGTTCTTGCGCCGATTCGGAATTGTCAAGGTACTTGGGGGATTGTGTTAAATATGCAACATTTTATGATTCAAAACGAGCCACTTTGTTGCCAATGTTGTCTGGAAAACGTATTTGTGTGCGTGTGTGTGTGTGTGTGTGTGTGTGTGTGTGTGTGTGTGTGTGTGTGTGTGTGTGTGTGTGTGTGTGTGTGTGTGTGTGTGTGTTTTCACTGCAGGGGGGTTTCTGCATAGAAGCAGGCCAGCAGTGTGACTCAGGAGAGGGGATGTTCTCCTTCCTGTCTCCGCATGGTCGTCAGGTCTGCCAAGCCATCGCCAGGCACTGCTTGACTGAGCAAGAGGCTATGGGCTCCTCTACCCAAGAGTCCGATTACAATCATGTCTCACCTCCTCCACCCTCCTACAAGTCGGACACAGAACCACAGGTTTCCAACCACCCGGGCACCGCCTGTGTTGGGGCGGGGCCCGGTCTGGCCGACCATTACTACGCCGAAGTAAACCACCTCCCTCCATCGATCAACACACAACCATCCCCACAGCACCCCTACCATCTGCAACCGGGTAAGGAAAAGGAGGGTGAGTGCAGCCAGGGGCCGGGCCCCTGGGCTGGCTCGGGGGACGAAGACTACACCCGGGGGCCAGCGACTGGGACAAGGGTTGAGATCGTGCCGGAGGGACTCGAATCTAACGTTGTCTATTCCCTTGTGAGCTCCTCCGAGTCGGAGTCGGATGCCTCCCTCTACGAGGCGCTACCCTTCACGAGCAGCCCCACGCCAGCCCCCCCGTCGGCCCGGGCACCAGTACCCGTGAAGCCCCCGCGACAGGCCAGGCTCTTCTCCAAAGGGACCAAGAAGTCAAAGACCGCGGGGGGGGCTGTAGACCGCTCTCCTTCTGGTCTCAAGAAAGGGCCCACCCGGAGTTTCCAACAGAAGCTGTCAAAACTCATTTCTTTAGACTTGGCAAAGTTCCAGTCTCGGAGACGCTTTGGAAAAGGCAAATCTTGATCTCCTTTTATCACTGTTAGTGGGAGAATTTTTCTCCTTATAAATATGTATCATATGTATAAGAAGTGTTTTTTTCGTTAAGCTATTCTACTGTATTATGGTGTTATACAAATTAAATGTTAAGGGCTTAAGCACATTCATTTTAAAATATGAAAAGCTAGTTGTTGATCTCTAGCTGTAACCTTATCTATTAACCCTGCAATTGAATCAGCTAATATTTGTATAGGTGTGTCTTTATATTGATCATGTACAGATTAATGCTATGATTGTGGATTTTTCATTCGTCAATTATGTTTGTATCTGCATGCGGGTGTTTATTAAAATGCAAGGTTGAACATCACAAAAGGTTTTGGATATTATATCGACTCGGATTGGTTACCATATAGCTCAAGATCAAAAAATGTGATCTTGTATTGAATAGGATTTTTCTACCAATCAAATCTTTTTAGAAACAAAATGGGCCCACTTAGATGGTTCATATTAAACAATGAATTTAACTTTACTCACTCAGGACTTGAAGCATGAATGTACCAACAATCGTTTCCTTATTTGACATTTTATTACAGAAAAATACATAGAAAATAACATTTTCTTTATAAATATCAAAATAGTTTATTTTAATTTAGATAGCATAAACTAGTCTATATGGACATAAAGTGGGTCTTGGGTCGGGCCATTACAACATTAAAGTGCAACCACACTATCCTGTGAGATCATCATGGCCTTAGGACAGTCCAAAAAAACAGACATCCGTCACACCTTTTAAACCTTTCCTCGTTTTTACACTTTCGTTTGGCATTGCAAAATCTATCCATTGGCTGGTGATGACATGAAACAGCATTGTCCAGAAGTTATCTACCACCACGTTGTCATACATGATAGATAAGATTACCCTCCACCACCCCAAGCACTATTTGGTTCTCTCTTTCTCAACCAGACACAGACAAAAAACACCCTCCAGATCCGTCACTGTCTCCCGCCCTGGCAGTCCTCCACATCACTGTGATGTGATGACTCTCCATCGCTGCTGTGGGATGAGGAACACGCTGTCTTGTGAGAGACTCCCAGGTGGCATTTCTGTGTCGTTACAAAAAAGAGGTGCGGCATGTCGCTCGGCGGGTTCAACAACGGCTGCGGGGAATCCTCCGTGCACGACATGTCGCTTAGCCCCGGTGACGTATCTCCTCCCTGGGGACACAGGGTCTGCATCAGGGACCTCATGCAGGCTCTCTCCGCCGGATCCACTCGGCTGGGGGGACTCCTGTGCTCCCCGACGCCTGTGAGGATATCAGACAGCTCTGTGATGTAGATCTGTGCCAGCTGCAGCGTGTCGTACTTGGAAAGCTTTTTCTCGTTCTCCAGCGACGGGATGACACTCCTCAGCTCGTCAAAGGCCTTATTGAGGCCGTGCATCCTTCTCCTCTCCCGTGCGTTCGCGGCAACGCGTCTGGGTTTTTGTGGCCCGTGGTGCACGTGGCCCTCTGGCGAGCCGTCATCGTCCATCCATGTGAGGTCGGTGGACGTCCGGTCTGGTTGGTTGGTCGCAGACGCACAACACTTTTCAGCCAGTGATGGTTTATCTGCGCTTTCATACGCGCCCATCCTATTGGAATACGCGGAGATGGACGTGGTGAGGGACCGCGTGGATGAAGTTCTGCAAATCCTTGCGTCCAGATGTTCTACCATAGTAAAGTCTTCTGGGTACTCTGGCCAGTTGGGGACTTCTGTGGTGGCAGTCATCACTTTTCCGACCCCAATTCGTGCCAGCCAAGATGAAAAAAAACTCGGTCAGAACAGATGATGTGTGTCTGTGCACGCCTTCGTTTGTTGTGGTGTGGTTGGTTCTGCACCAACAGACTTATATAGCAGGCCTACCCACCGCTATGATCTCCTTCTCCTCCTCCTCCTTCTCCCCAGCCCCCTTTTAATGGCCCAGACACCCCTGCCCCGGGACTCTGTCACAGGTCGGGAGCACGCAGCCATTTGCAAAGTCTCTTTGACACCAGTGTCCAAGAACAATTACGCACAATGCTGATCTTTTTTTCTTCTTTTTTGGCCCATACTATTGTGCATTGTAACTCAATCAGGCTAATGGTGGATGTTTAGAGTCACTTGTCAGCCAACGCCTGCCAGATGTATCACAACACGGAGGACAGTAGCCTATAAGCAAACTGTGGTTTAAATTAATTTAAATAATAAACATCAACCCCATAAGCCAATTTAACCTAACTATTACTTTAAGTAACTTTGGACTATTTTGGATGAAAGAGACCATGGGTTCATGCGTCGTGTTCAGAGTATTACCTTAAATGTTCTTGTAAGAAGCAGGGCGTTTGGTTTGTTGGAATGATAAACAGTAACAACTCGTTACCGAAGGACCCGTGGAAGTATAGGGCCTATAAATCTGAATTATCCAGAGCATATCCTTTATGAAATTGGTTCTCAAATAAACAGTAAAAGTTCACAAACAAGTGTAGATTATTTGCAGAATAATAAAAAGAACAGGTGTAAGGTAAGGCTTGAGACACACCTGTCTATGGGAGAGCCCAGATAACTGATAAGTCCTCCGCAGGCTCCCTATGAATCATTTAGCAATCAAACAATGGATGATGCTGAAGAATATGATTGCTGCGTCTTGCTTCAGAAATTATTGATATTGCATCCCCAACCAGTTGTTTGGGGATGCAAGCAAGAGTTTAGACATCAAAAATGACGGGTTAGGTTAGGCGGACTTTATTCATAACTTTTGGTGCGACATTATTGAATTAAGTCTTTTAATTTATAACTGGGCTTATGGTTACTGCAACTACTTATAGTTCTATTAAAATCCATACACCACTTGTTTAAAATTATAATAACAGAAATAAATAATACCAACCATAATAAGGCAGAAACTAATAATAGGCCTAATAATAATCTATTAATAATAACGCACGCATAAAAATGAGAACAATGATAATAATGACAAAATAAAGTTAAGAGGGTTAATAATAATAACAAAATGTCTCAGCTTCAAACTGTTACACGTGAACGCGATACGTGTTGGACACAATATACGTTTGAAGAACGTGTCATTTCTACTTAATTAAAACCTATGAACATCTAACTCGTGTGCCCATCATCTGGTGTCCCCTGGTACCTCCACCCAAGCTCGGCACACACCAGGCTCCCCCCACGTCTCCCATATGCCATATGCACGGGGGAGTCCGTCCAACTTTCACAGCACTGGGCAAAGTGACACAAAACTAATCACTCATTAGGACAGGAATTACACCAGAGGAGCCGCCTCACTGATCCACCGTCTCCAAGGCCCCGATAATCCAATAGACGACCATAGCGCTTACTGTAATAAAATAACAGGTTTAGCCCTTTGTAATGGCAACGGGATAACCAATGGATGAATATTTGGGTTTCAAGACAGAAGTTTGCATGTCTAAACGTGAGCGTCACACGCGCAAGCACGTGTGTTGGTTGAGTCAAGGGAGTGAGGGGTGAGGGGTGAGGGGATGGAGGGGTGGAGGGGTGTGTGGGTGGGGGACCCCAGCGCCACCATCACCGCCACCAACACCACCAACACCACCAGTTAGGCTGCAGGAAAATCACCGTGACCTGCCCCCACCCCCGCCCGTCAGCAGTTTAATGAGGCTGGTCTTACTTGAATAAATCGGCACGCTCTTCGTCCCAGGGTGTCCATTCATTTTTGGACTACATGAATATTTCATTCCTTCAGCCCCTACTGCCAGCGCAACAGCCTGCAACCCTGCAGCCTCTCCGAGCCTCCACTCCCCATCTGGTGTGGGGCGTGACGTGGCGGCGGGGGGAGTATCACGGAGGGACAGAGAGGTGTGAGGAAGGTCAACTTCTCGGAGGGGCCCCCTCCTACTCCTTCTCCTCCTGTTGTAACGCCGAGTGGCTCTTTTGTAAAAAATAAAAAAAAACACAGAAAAAAAAAACTGTCAAATTTCCGACAGCTAAAGTCAATTTGTGTTGTCGTTATGCCTTTTTCTTTAGGTTACACTCGTGTCGTGCTGTAGGGTGTGTTCGACACGAGCAACGCGGAACATTATGATACTATGATACTATGATGAACTTAAGTTGTGACCTATATGCTCAGCCTCAAATATAATAAAGCAATATTAAATCCCCTACTATTTCCATTGTAGACGGTAGGCTATATATGCTTTGCGCGTCTTTGGCCTAAAGACCGCTAACCCTTTTTATTTGTTTTTTTTAACAATGAAGTGTTTCCATTGCTAACACAATAGACTTTAAACATCGAGGCACCACGTGGAACAGTGCGCCTCTTGATCCTGCGAGCGGCGGACTGTAATTACAGCGTCCCCACCCCGAGCGGTACGGGGGCGCACGGAGTCGCCGCTCCGGGCTGCTTAATGCCGGGCTTTCATCGCCAAATTAGGAGAAAATTACTGGCCTCATTAATTGAGGAAAGGGAAGCAATGCTTTGGTTAAAGTAACGCCTCATTAAGTCAATGTTATCTCTGGTCTACGGGCTAATGCTTGAACTGTGAGCGAGGAGATACGGATTACACAATTCCAAACCTCATCTCACCCTTTTAGATTTGCTTTTAAATAATGAAATCAATAATAATAAGACCTTAATTCTAAGAAGTAGCCTACTCTACGCTCTTTATTTACTCTGTACTTCAGTTTATTTTTCCCCATTTCACTGAAACCGATTCAAAAAGCCAATTAAACTCGGTGCGCCGCAGTGTATCCATAGTGGCGCACCTCGAATAGGTTGTCACTCTCTTCCCCAAAGGTCCCTAACACCGAGACGCTCGCTTTTCTGTGCAGGGAATAGGGTGCTTGCGGTTAACCACGTGCACTGAGCCCCGGGTCAGCGGGGTTAACCGTGTTATTATGCTGGTGCAACATTCACAGTAAGCAACACAATTTCGGTGGCCATTCATCGGAGATCTTTTTACACCCAACCGGGGCCAATAGGGCCAGGGAAAAAAATAACCAGTCCAGCCAGGGCCCGTGATAGCCAGGAGAGTGAACAAGCAAAAGGTTGAATGGATGCCTTGCACTTTGATAGTGAATATAAACCACCCTGAAAAGACAACGAGTGCCAACTGAAAGCCCTCTGCAACTCTGAACTTAATCTTCATTTTCTATTTCGGGACCATAATAACAGCGTGCTACCTGTTCATTTCTTTACTTCAACTCAGCATATTACGATTTTGGGCATCTGAGAATAGGCTTTCTTCAGTGGGGTAAACTAGACGAGACTAGTTTTAATAGTACAATTAAACTCTTAAAGGATGCGTAATCGCTTGTATAAACTTGTTTGGTTTTTGTTTAGTCAGCCTTAACATTGTTCAATAGGCCATGGAAAATTGGAAATATAATATTGTAATGCTTATGTTTGCCACTAGATGGAGACAGGACAACATATCTGAGGTTGATAAGGCCTACTTGAAACAAATAGTCCCAATTCGGTTTTATTTTCGTCAACACATTTGGGTAAGCCGCCCTGTTGCCTAGAGGCCTGGCATGATTTCAGCTGTCCGTTTTGAGGATGAGTGGCTGGGTTACTTTGCAAACAGAACACATTTGGGACAAAATAATAAAGAGATATATTTAATAGCATACAATATTGTCAATCTTACCAACAGAAACCATGCAATTTGTCACACAATAATAATACCAATACGATCTATAACAATCATAATATATCAAATTGATTAATTGATTCAAACATTTGTATCTATCGAATTGAGACGGTTTTCGGCCGATAGAGGGCAGTAGCGTTACACAATCTGAATTGAGATCAGCAGTTGTTTTTTCAGTTCCTTGTAATTAATAGCAACACTTTATTCGTTGACCTTTTTGAACTAGCCGATTGATCTAGCTTTGCTTACAGTTTGCCTGGACAACGTTATTAAAAAAAAGGTGTTCACAGATGACTCAAACATGACTAAAGTCATAGAGCTTTCTTAATTTTTTGCTAAAAAAAAAATACAGATAGAATTGTTAATAAAGCAACGGTATTGATGTTCATCTCAAACAATTTATATATATATTTATATTGGTATAAATTGAAATAAGAAAATAGATGTAGGGATGTTGCTCAGAATGTCGACAAACAATGGAGGATGGGACTTTAATCAGACAAGCTATGAGTCAATCAGCGTGTTTCTATATCTCTATTTTTATCGAACTAGAACCTAATTTGTAATGACTGGACACTCATCACATCAAAGTGACTTTGTTTTGGCACATTTCGACCCGAGGCGTGACCAGACCTGAGCCAGACCGGCCGTAGAAAAAAAAAATGGAAAAAGTCACACCTCTCCTCTATAGCGATTTTTCCATTTTCAGCAAGAAGCAGTGATATTTCGCCCGGGTTCACTGTGCTGTTTATTATGCGGCACCCTTAGTGCATGTATTGCCGCGATGTCCAACAACCTACGGGCTACAGTGAGTGGGTACAACACAAACACAAACAAACCACATTTGAAGTTAAAAAAGGAGCAATTGTTCTTCTGCTAACACTTTGGCTGAGAGCGTGATCGCTCCACCTCACACACCTCCGTACACACACTCTCCCCCCGGGGGAGAGGGGTGTGATTAAGGGTAGCAGATAAGGAGAGACAGAAGAGACCTGAAGAG